>KN500083.1:0-22714 GCA_000787155.1 Scartelaos histophorus | reverse complement strand
TGTTTATTAAAAAAAAAAAAAAAAATCACTCAATTTTTTTTTTTTTTTTTTATGTGATACTTGAGTCGCCAATACTTTTTTGCTCCTCTGTATGATGCTGCTTATACTTCTCCTACTGCTAAAATCCTAATGTAAACTCATAATTGTTTAATTTAATAAAAGTGTATAATGTGCAAAGCTGAATGTGTTTGATTCAGTTTTCTTTAAGTGCCATAAATCACTGGCATATAATCGACAGTTTTAATAAACAGACATTTTCCTTTAACTGCTAAACACTTCTGTGTTGGAAAGATTAGCACTAAACAGAGCAATCAGGAGATGAAATTGAAGTGAAATTACAGGCGCTGTGAAAGTTGATGAAAAAACACACTTGCATCTAAAAATAAAAGACCATTATTTTAGCAGTTTTCATCAATTTAATGCATGATTAAAATGCAAAAACTGTGTTTGTGCCACCTTTTCGTTCAGCGTGATCTTTCAATTGCAAATATCCTACAATTTCAGGATGGGACGCAGGCAGAAACAGCCAATGCACAGGCTAAATATAGTGTATAGGGCAGACTATAGGCAAGAGTGTTAATGCTGCTGCCCACAGTCCATTGAGTAACTGTGTTTTGAACACGTGCTTTGTGGTGGCCTTAGTGAATTCCACCTGCAGAAATACCACATTCTCGCAGTTTTCAATCATCTGTGCGGCGCGTTTCATTAACCAAACGCATGAAAGAACGCAAAGAACCTTGAACAAATCATATGTCGACGGGTGCGCGCGTGTCTCTGTATTTTAACACAAACATGTGAAATTACATTTGGAAAAGTCAATCAGGGAAACAAACAAGGCAGCCTTCAGCACAGCCAACATCCTTCACATTTTTCCTTTTATTCGAATTCTCCCCCAAAATTCCATCAAGCACGTGTCTTTGCTTGTCCATGTTAAATATGTCGCTTTTAATTGCATTGCTATGAATTCACTTTGACATTGGAATGTATTTTCGTAGGCGTGTTATTTTGTTAATTTTGAGCATAGAACTTACGGTTTAATTACTGCGAATGCCTTGTCTGTAGGTAGATTATATCCAGTGTATGAGGGTTTTTCCTTTTTTCCATATACACTGTTAGATATGCACAGCCTATCCCAGTTATTATAATGTTCAGCATGAAAGACAAGAAACCATGTTTTTGTGATATTCATCAGGAATTTGATGCCTTGGTTTTATGAAAACCAGCAAAAATGTAGTGTTGTAATGTAATGTTGCAATTGATTCTCTTCGTAGGTAGTGCAGATGAAACTAAAGAAAAGAAACACATTGTAGGTCTGCATTGATTTCTGTTGTGGGTTACAAGAGGCCCTTTTTTGTTTCAGTCATAATCTGCCAAAGAGATGACCACAACTGCCCCAACAACAGCAGTGCTGCCACCACTGCCACTGCCTGATGTGACCATGAGTGAAACAGGGAGAAGCTTCCCTGTGTCGCCCTTTGCTCCTTCATCACCTCTTCATCTCTGCATCTCTGTCCGGCCCACTTTGTCTTAAGTGCCAGTGTTGCTCTGCACCTTCTGGCTTCTGTCTAAATTCTTTTTGTTGTCAGAATCTAAATGCCAAAGTCTGGTATTCTAATCCATTTATTTGCGTCCAAACTGAATTTCCTGCAATCCCTTGTTTTTTTTCCAAATGAACTTGGATTCAAACAACAAAATTACATTGAGATACAGCAATTTTGCCGAGGGGAAATGACAAATGCATACTGTGTGTTATGTATAATATTGGAAATGGCAAACCACAATAGAGGGACAGAAGCAGAGAGTTCAGGGAGAATCCAGGTGGGTTCAGACCAGGAGCATGACCTAAACAGTGCTCACTCATTGTGTCTGAAGTATTTTAATGTCCTACACTGAAAAACAGAGCTAAACAGCTAAAAAATAGCAGAATAAACTATAGATTTAGTTTAATTCACAAATGGACAATTGAATGCACATTCATTCAGTTACATTATTGTATATTTATTACACTGTATGCATACAGATTTAAACAGTTTTATATAATTTCATCCTTTGGTAATGATCTTATGTTGGATTTCCTCCCTGACACGTTTTTGTCAGTTTATCAAGGCTCCAGGCCGTGATAAATGTGTTAAACTGCTGCATGTAGTGGGCAAGTGAGTAACATATTTCCTTTCAGATTTTTATTTTAACTTAGTCATAAATTTGGACCAATAGGCTTTTTCATGAGGACTGTGAGCTGTGTTGTGGTACGTCTGATAATGATAAAGATATCACTCAAAAAATCAATATGAAGCCTGATGGAGAATCCTTTTCAGATTTGGCCTATCCACATCACTGGCTCCTGATTTATTTATTTTTTTGTTTTTTTGATTCTATTTCTTCCATGCATCTCTTTCTTGTGACATTTGAAGCCTGGACTGTGACAATGCATTTCAATAGGCCATTGTTATGGACCACTATCATCAGTAAAAGCACAGGACCATGGCCATACACCAAACAGCAGAAATGATCACATATAATCACTCAGCATACACCAAGGTGTCTTCAACAGGAGCATTTCCAGCTATTAGGTGAAATTACACTCTTTATATTCAGCTGTATTCATATCAAATGTGCCTGTCCACACATGTTCTCCCAAAAGCCTGAACTGACCTTGACAGGGGTTCAGACAAACAACTTTAAGATGTTGTAAAAGAAATCCAAGGCAGAACGCCCGATATTACAAATGTATTAGGGACAGTCATATTGAACCGCTGTGTCCTTGAGCAAGATATACAATATATTTTCACAGTTGTTTGATATTTGTTGTAATGCATGTAGTCAGCTAGTCCTCAGCACAATTCAACCCAACTGTGAGAGTCAAAGGGGATATGCTTTCACTCAGTATCAATGACTAAAGGCAAATAAGTGAAGACTGTGGTTGACCAAGCTAAAAATGATGTACCAGACTTGGAGCCTGGTGCTAAAATCACATAGAAGCCATGCAGTAAAACAGCAGCAGTGTCATATGAGCAAATCCTTCCAAATAAATGTACAATCTAATAAATGTACAATCAGTTTGTAGGGTGCACATCATTTGCAGCCAACAAATGATTTCAAAGTCTCAATGATATCTACACATCGTTCATTGCACTAGTTTTATAAATTGCATATGATTTTACTTATGTCCAAAGAAGCAGTAACTGGCCTTCACTTTTCATCACGTTTACGCTTGAATTAAATTAAAACATGTTTTCATTCACTTTGAATACGTCAAATACTTTAAATAGGTAAAGTGGACTGTTCATACACCAGTGAATGTGAGTACGGCTTTTCAAGGCGCTGGTATGCACTTGTTAAACTTTGAATACTCCCGATGTCAAGACCTTGCAAGAATACAGCTCTGGAGCTAGCCAGGTAATAAGCAAGTATTATTTTAATGGACCTAGTGCAATAGAATACTTAAAAACAAAACAAACAAAATGTTTTGTTGATATAATGTGAGTCCATGATATTAACTGAATAAAAATAATACTTCACCTTGACTGTAGATTGGCTTAATATGAGAGATCATTAAATATGTCACAAAGAGTGTAGAGGAATTGTAGAGAAGTATTTAGTTTGTTTCCCTCTTTTAAAGTCACAATATGTTGTACTATGACCATAAGTGGGGGAATACTTAATTACTTTATCTGTCTCAGTAACCAGATTATTTTGGGTTAAACATTCAAAGCTGCAGCAGAACATCTGGAACATGTCTCAATCTTATTAGAGAAACTTAGAGCACGGCAGTCCAGTCAGGCCTAGATCTAAACCTGAACGCACAATACAGGTCTAACTGTGATGTGTCAGAGACTATGCCTCAGTTAGCAGTGGCACACATGCTATTAGATACAATAATCTCCTGTAGAAATGAAGCTCTGCTTGGGACCTGTGTTTAACACACTGCTGTCAAATTGTATTAATGCCTCTGTAGACATAAGCCCTTAAAAAAGTGACAATGTAGTGAATTTGCAACTGTGGCAACACCTTATTTTATTACATAACAGGAGCTGAGCTGTGCCACTTCTTCACCTCATTCACTGAGGTATGGAAAATGATCAAGTTGTAATTGTACTTCAAAATAAAAAAGACTCAAGTTAAAATGCACAATACTTTGATTGAAAATTGTACTTTAATAAAAATAATAATGCATCACTTTCTATATACTCAAAGACACTTTCCAGAGCCTTATTCATCCTCTCCATGCTCGGTGGTGGTAAACTACTCTTATAGCCACAGCTGCCGTGATGCAGAATGACAGAGGCGATGGTGCCAATCTGCGCCTTTGGCCCACTCACTCACACACCACTTTAACACTAGAAGATGTGGGTGAAGTGCCTTGCCTAAGGTCACAGCGACAGTTTTTGTGATTGGCGCTCCACTTGAGAATAAATTACATACAGGCTATTAGTAAGTCTTTATAACAAATAATGTATTGCAATCGCCACATTTTAATTTAATGTTAGGACTACTGGTTGGGCTACTGCAACCTCAAAGGTTACACATCTTTAATTCTTTAATCACACTAGGCCTTATCTTTATGTGCCAGTTAAATGATTATTGCACATATTGTCTGAAATTCAACACTAACGTGTGTGTTAAACATGCACAGACAAGTGTTAGTGGTGCTGTCGATGGATGTGCTCGGTCTGTCACAAATCGTTTCTCCTGAAGGAACAGTGTCAAAACACCCTGCCTCTAATGACTGGCTTGTTCAGACAGGTCCATCACCTGGTGTCTGTCTGCACCAAAATGCTCCTCACCTTCATTTCATGGCAGTAAGGACCAGAAAATCTTTGGTCCAGAAACAAAAAAAAAAAAAAAAAAAGAAATTGGAGCAGAAAAAAAAAAAAAAAAAAAAAAAGAAAAAGAAAAAGAAAAAAAATCCAATAAACACCTGCACACCAACTTTGACCAACTTACTTCCAAATACAAGCAATTAAAGAAGGTTTAAGTAGGCATACGGGTCTTACATCTAAAACCATCATCTGAAACCGAACAAGTGAAAAGTATAGAGCCTAAATCACATGCATCATGCGCTTGTGTCTGTCAGTGTTGCCTCAGATTATCGGACAGCGGATCTTGAGGTGCCACAGGGGCCAGTGCGCCACAGTGACTGGAAGAAAACAGATTTTCGCAGTGTCCAAGAAGGCTCCCGTCCCTTGGCTTTTGCCCTGGCCCAGTCCCTGCGCCTGTTGCCCGGGCTCTCTCGGCTCTCGGCTCTCTCGGCTCTCGGCTCTCTGTTGGACCCTGTGCTCCGGTTCTCGGGATGACGCCACCTCTGGCCCCGCCCCCGACGCAGACTCGCTCCTCGCGTTCATTTCATTCCTCTTCTCATTCCGCGCATTCTTCGCATCTCTGACAGTGCGCGAAGCGATTCACCTACACCTTCCTGGCTGGCCCAGAAACTCCCGAAAAACTTACATTTATAAAAAATATTTTGTCAAATCCCGTCACCAAAAAAGGGACAATTTTATGAGAAAAATCAGTGAGCAGGTAAGTTTAGTTGTAGACTTGTACTCGTAGCGCTGTCCTATAAAACCAGCTTTCTTGCAGTTGTGCGCTTACTACTATCACATGGCGCAGTGGAGGTAATACGCCTGTGTCCAATGTCCATCGCTCAGATAAATGGCCGGTTTGTGATCGCTGTTGCAACACTCCTGCTTCTGACATAGCGATAATCTTTGCCATTTTGGACATTTTTTAAAAGGAAGTCTCTTTATTATCGCCTCTAAAAGCCCCGGGGGCCGTTTTCAGTCCTAAAGCTAAAACATCCACAGCGTTTACAGCTCTAAACTAAAAAAAACTGCGTTAACATTTTGAGAAGGATGACCGCTCCAAATGCTGCTGTGTTTGCTCTCCGTAGTTGGTGTGGACTCATCCTGGAGTTGTCCGGGATTTCCTCGGAGGATTTTCGGATCTCCACCTTGAAAACACCGCGGAAAGAACAGACTTGTTGCTTCGGCGACTTTCCTCCTTTGCGTTTTCCTCAAAGTTTTGTGTAAGTACAATGTCTTTTGTTATAGCCGCACTAGGCACCATATGTTGTAACTCTGTTTCTGCAGGACTGGATATGTGCCACAATATTATGCTTTGTCTAAAATACTGTAAACGAGTTTTGGCTGCAGGACTGAGTTAAAAAAAAAAAAAAAAAAGTATGAATATTTAGTGCATACTCGTCTAACAACATTAATTCTGTCTTGATGCAAAATATTAGGTAACTATGTATAATTCTGGTGCTATTCATGATTTGATTTGATGCAGTGTTTCCATCATTGTTTTCTTTTCCTTCCTTGCGTTTGGGAAGTGCGTGCTCAGCTAAAACACCAGTCTATAATCACAGAGAGCAGCCCTGGAGCCAATCCCAGTGTGTCACAACTTTTACTCCTTGCTATGATTTAAAGAGCAGAACTCCTGGAAATGTGCAACAGATGGGAATATGTATGAGACCAAAAGTTTTTATTAGAGACATACAATTAGCTCCAAAAGTGGTTGTAAAGTATGTCACACCGCACTCTGAAAGTTCTCCCCTCTCTACTAAACCGGCTTCATTGTTTTCACTTGCACAGTACAAATAAATCAGCCGCTTTCGTATTGGCTCAAGTGTAAAAAATATGATAACGACTAATGCGTTATGAGTTTTATATGTGCATTAATTGTAATTTATCAGCATCAGCATCTAGCTCTGGAAATGAAGTGAACTCTTATCTTAACTTTTGGCTCTAGGCTAATTGTTCTGTAAACTCGATGATGACATGAGCCTATAAAATAATATATAGTTAAAATCAACATATCTGCATGTGTCAGCTGGCAGGTTTTATTTATTTATCCCTATTATGCCTTTTTTTCTTGTGAACAGTATGACATTTAATTTGTTGTTTGTAAGATATCATTTGCTTATTATGGGTTAGTTTTCTTATAAACCTGCTCTTAATCTGTTATATTTTTGTTAATCTTTAGTTTTTTAACAGTGCTGTTATATACTGTGTCATGGAAACAGTTAAAGTTTGATTTGACTGAACAGACTTGCCTAAAGCTTATACAGCTCAAACCTGTTTCTAACCAGTGCCGTGCTGCTTGTCCTGCCTTATCTTGCTCAGTTCACGTATGCTCCAAAAGATCAGCAGAAACACAGTCATTTTCTTGATATCATAATGAAATATGTGCATAAAGTTTCGATGCTTGCAGTGTGTTGCAGCATTAGTCTGAATAAACTATCTAATGCTCGTATGGTGGTGGTTAGACCTGGGCTCAGAATACATTGTTATAGAAAATCCTGTTTGGTCACATTGAGGTTTGAGGGCAGGACCACTGCGTGATGACTGAACATAAGCACATAAGTGCTTCTGTCGGATAAAAGTTGAGCTCACTCCTTCCTGAACTTTTTTTAAGAGTTGAGGAACAATATCTTGTTTTTGTCTTTAATGTGTAAGACACACACACAGAGCAGGTGCCCAACTTCATTTGTTGTTTTAATAGGGAGGTTGATATCAACAGGTTCAGGGCTGTGCATGGTTACGAGGCACTGTTGCTCTTTAGTTAGATTATTATATTGTAAGTCCTCTATTAAAAATATTGTTTTGGAAGCTTCTAATAGTGTAGCAATTAGGCAACACAATCTGAATTTGTGATATGAATTTAAAATTGAACCCACATTTATATTTTAGTTGAAACACTAATATGCTGTTTCACTGTTTTTAAAATTCATGTGGGCAAATATCTGTGAGCAATAATTAAATTTGTGTCATTAATGTTGTAATCAAATGAAATCTGCATTGGGCTTGACTCACTAAACATTAGCTGCTTCAGAAAAGGCTGTGGTGCTGGCTGCAGGCTGTGTGCCCTGAGGTAAACCCTGGGAGGCTGAAAGGGAATTTTAGAGTGAGCACCTCTGCAGCAGCAGTGTGAGCAGGGCCCGCTGAGGCTGGCCCAGTGTGCCACCAAAAAGGAAACTCTGGCACATAGCCACTGACGTCACCTGCGTAAATCTGCCCCAGAGCTGTGGCAATAAAACCACGGCCAGATCCTGGATGCGCTTGGGCTCTGCTGCACACCTTCACTCTGTGCCACTCTGCCTACTCGCATTTACGGCTCTTGGTGAAAGATAAGTTAAGGGCTTGAGGCTATTATATTATTCAGACATGTTTTTTATCGTGTTATTGCCAATGCTATATTATAATTTCGTTATTCTAATTAACTGTATCACTGATGCAGTGGTTTTTTTAAACTTTTACACGTTGCAGAATGCTCGCTCCACATTTAGCATCACATAAAAAGACTTTTTGAAGTCCAACCACTTTTTTATTGCAGCCTTCTTTACCACATGGAAAATGCGCTTCAACCAGCATAATCTCCCCACCCATGTGATTTTGATGTTATTAGTTTATTTGCAAAAAAGGAATCCAACATTTATTTTATGGCCAAAGGCCAAAGCTTCTAAATAAAATTTATAGTGAAGTGATTATGAGTCAGAATATTGAAATAACCAAACCACACAAGTTTGTAACCACAGTAAGAGTAATCTGGCATAGGACTTCTGCTCTTTCTGCATCCGAGTAGTTGTGTCCAAGCTTTCAGAACTCGTGAACAAAGCCACAGTCAGTTCATTTCATGAACGGGTGCATAATTTGTGGCCTGTATTCAAATGTGGGTTATTCAGTCATGTTGGCACTGTACAGCCCCGTCAATGTCATAAATTCCCAAAGGAGCTTTCATAAATGCGTGTGATTTTGTTATCATGGTTGGCACAAATCTGCCTGAAGATACCCAAAATCAGCCAAGGCTCACAACAACTCAGAGCAAAGATACTGGCATTATTCAAATTGTATGGAAAAATATGAGTCTGGAGATGAGTTCTGTAATAGACAAAATGTGTCTATACGACACGCTTGTAGTTCTGGTAATAGAAATACTAAAATAGGTACTTCAAATCAGTCAGTTAATTAAAAAAAAACAAAAAACAAAAAACTAAACTATAATAAAAATGAGTCTTGGACTTGATAAATAATAGATAAATAATAACTGATAATTGAATAATTCTTGCAGTCTGAGTGTTGGAAATGTGTGTCCTTAAATTAAAATTGGGTTTAAGTCAGTTTAGTTCAGGTGACATCCACATCGACACACATACTGTTACATATGCTTTTTATATTATGCTGTTCCAACATAAAATATAATTTTATACATTTGAAGTTAATGATTGTAAAAGATTGATGATGTAGAAATATATCAAATATGTAAACACAACTTTCAGACGATGACATTACATGAAATGTTTTGCAATTATTCATACCTAAAAAGATGTAACTGGCAAAAATTGCCCAGGTTATGAAAAGTAACCGCTTGTATTTACATACAATAGTGCAATGCATTGATACTAATAGAACAGCAATAATTTGAGCTATGTCTACTAGGACTCCAATGGACAGGAGGTTGTAATGCATCTGCCAAAAGCAAACAAGGGAAGAGCAGGCGAGGAGAAGTGAACAAGAAGATAAATGAGGAGAGGAGCTCATCAGCGTGATTTGTTTTTTTATGCCCCTTCGCACGCGTCCAGCCTTTGCCTCGGCCTCGCGCGGCTCTCATAACTGTCAGGAGATCCACTATCTGACCAACCTTTCTTTACAGCTTTAATTTCCTGAGCTTTATGCACTTTGCCTGTGCCACACACCGCCTTGACACACTGTAAGGAATGCACTGCACAGTTTGGACTACAAATATCTCCCCAGCTTTTGTCCTTTTTTCAATGGGAAATTGTTAGATTTTACACTTCTGTGCTAGTTAGTAAATGTGAAACAAAGATATATTAGAATCAGAAGGAACCCTTAAGCAAAATCTTTAGCTGGTTTGTCCTGAAGTGCCACATCTGAAGCTGCCCGGGTCATGCTGTTGCTACCTGTCTGTGTCTGCTGCAGGTAGAAAAGTTGCTTTGACACAACCCACAAATCAATCCCATTCTCCGCTACAAACAACGATTGATCCCGAAGTGGCCCAATGGTTGCTGGGCGCTCCTGCGATCCAGGGCTGGCGATTTGAGACAGTGTCCATAAGCCTGTCTGGTTCAAAGAGGCATGAAATAAACACTGTATCATTGCCAATAACAGAGACAGCGTAGCACGTCCACAGACCTCTTAAAATGACTATTGAAAATCTTGTTTATTCAGACCTCTACCCACCTAAAACAAAATCATGGTGCTATACAGAATCAATAGCAGTGAAATTCTATCCAGTAAAATGAATGGGATTCTGTCTTTATAGCTTCAAATGTAACTTGCCAAATCAAATGCTTGTCTTTAATTAAACCAGTCAATGAAGTGTGCTTCTCTCTAAAGAGCGCCTTTTCACCTTAATTTTTGCCTATTTGATTTTATTTACTGCGTGCCTTAGCCTTACCTTGACTGGGAAAGCTGTGTAAATATATTCAATTCAAGATATTTGGTAATTAGAATTTTTCCAATACATAAAGGTCTTTAACCTGTTAAATAAAAGCAGCGATCTCTTCTGTAAACAAGCTTTGCAAACACTTGACAAATTTGTTTTATTGACAGAAACTAAATGGATTTTGTGTTACTATCAGAGGTTTTGTGTGCCTCCCTGGTCTGATATGCCCTGCTCAAATGACATTGCCGTTGTAATTATGCAAAAGCAAGTATATTTATTTGTAAGATGCTGAAAATGTTGAGTTTTCTGAAATCACATTGTAATTATGATTTTACACAGTGTGGCCTTAACTACAGTGGGCCATTATAGGGAGCACAAAAGTCATTCACAGAATCATTATTGCACCCTCTGAGATAGCGGCACAAAAGAACCCCACATGGAAAATTGCATTTGAGACCTCTCATCTGCTATTTCATTACCTTGCTCTGTCTGATGGTTGAAATGGGTTCTCTTAATTTAAGAAGCTGGATTCCTGCTTGGTGAGTGGTTTATGTAATCTCACGGTAAGTGTAATTTCCCATAATGCCGTGTCACAGCTACTACTCTGCTTAGCTACCGTCCCTCACTTATTCCACCTCAGGCCATCTTCACCTTGCATTTCACAAATAAAGCCATTTCTATGGTGCAGAGTCAGTAAAGACAGAAGTATGCAATTACCGTGTGCCACTAGTGTTTCTAGGGCTGTCATTCATATCGTCCTCTCATACACTTAATTGGTCCAGATTCTGAAGCTCTAAGTTACTGGCTACTTTGGCAACTCCTGATTATTCGCATTTTGGCTGGGATCTCTATGCAGAAGAATTTGTTTTAATGGCATTGAACAAAATAAGCAGCAGATAGCATTTATGAAGAAAAGCACATCATTAGTAAAGAATGCAATTTAAACATACAGAAGATAAAACAAGATTTAATCATGATTTCTCTTTTACACTTTTAGGTGCTGTACCTGTCTTAAAAATGTGAAATTCTGAAATAGTTCATTTTAAATGGTTTGTAGTCCACGGTTATTCTTCACTTACCTTATTCTTCATGATTATCCTGTCAGAGACAATGCTGCATTTTGCTGTGACGGAAAAGCTAACAGCCACTACCATACCAGCAGTGTACGTACGTCCACATTATTGTGCAATAAAATGATCTCTAATTAGATTTATAGAGCATGAAGCTGATTTATTTTTACCATAAGAGCTGATTATCTGTACTGGGCCAAGACAAATTAGGCTCAAATATATGGGAAAAAGGTACAGGCCCTTAATGGAACTTGGTTGTCCTTCACAAATACTTTCTTCTGAATAGTTACTTATATTCCTCATAATTTATACACATACAGAAAATCTGTCCTAGCAGCATAACACTTTTGACAGTGACTCATCCTGTAAGTGTGCAGTGTTTAACCCCAAAATATAATACACATTGGGTAACAATGGCTTATGTAATTTAATGTGTTATATTGTAGTGGTGCACTCTTGTGCAATGTCTGGTAATCCTCACATCCGCACATTATATTCAAATCCACTGGCCTTTGTTATCTCAATAATAGCAAAGCAATAACACACAATCACAGAAAAACATACCTCATTATGGTTATATTATGCTCGTCATCTGTCTTCTCATAGGGGACCTCTCCTGGGCTGCTTTGGTGATGAGTCAGGGTACATCCTCGGTAATTGCAGCACTACCGTAACAGAGCATGAAGGACATAACCAATTGTTACACATTCTAAATATTGAAATTGTAGTATTTTCTTTATATTTACAAAGTATATACAAAGTCTAAAAGAAATGGTGCTGAAGAGATGTTGACATACTAATCTTAAAGTTGCTGTTTTGAATCTTTCTTGTAACCAGTTGAGCTGCCACACTTTTGTCATTCTGACCCTGGGCTGCTGTGGCTACAGAATCATTATATCACCGCAGAATGTGTCAGGAGTATCAATAATTTACCAAAGAGTTAGACTATTTTCAGTGGCTATAAAAGCACTACATTAGACTGAGACATGTGATTAAACATCCTGATCATATAAGTGAAGTTTCTGTGAATACAGTCACTTTGCTACAAAAAGGATTACATTTTGTTGTATCCATAACCTGCTTTTTACTTAACATCCGCTATTACACTCACTTTATAAACTATTGCTGGACTGAGTTTGTAAGTTATTACCATAATAATTCATCTTTAGTCATTTGTATGAGAGGCACATGTTTAGTGGTATTTTTCCCCTCCCACATTGGTTTGTGAATCCATTCTGCAGCGTCAGCAGTCGCCTCACAAAACACAGATTCAGTAAAAGCTCTGCTCTCTGCTCTGGAAGGTTTTTCCCCAACAGCTTGCTCCCCTCCCCCCTTTTTCCCTCACGGTCCAGCCTGCTGGAAGAAACATATGCTAGTATTCCCACTTCCTGACAGCTTGTGCGACTTGAATGGGATTGTGCACCGAGAGGAAGCAGTTGTCTGGAGTAAGAGGAGATTGAGAAAAGACAGGAACCTCACACACTACTCAGTGGAGTTTCTGTACAGTAAATTGTATGAAAGGAAGCTAAAAAAGATTGTAAATGATCATGTGTAAAGACATTTTGAAAAAAATAAAGTCAAAAAGTTTCACATGTTCAAACTTTAATTGGTTTTATTTTAGTATTTCTGGAATTTTGAAGCAATACTATGTTTTCAAAAAGCACAAAATGGTAAAATCACTAAATCAGTAACTCTTAAACACAAGGCCGTTGCCCATGATAGAGCCACAGGCATCATCTTGGGCTATATTATACTATATTTAATATGCAAATGGTATCCAGGTTACTTTGTATAGTAAAAGCTCTGCCCCAAGTTCAAAAAGGTTAGGCACGTTTACTCTAAGTGTAAACTGGATTTTTCCTAAAAAAAGAACAACACATTAATAAAGAAGACATGATGCTGCGCTTTGGGTATTTAGTATGAAACTAACTATACCATACATAGATTTTAATTTTAATTTAATTCATTGTTAGCCACAATAGTGAACTAAGATACTAGAAACAGGTTAATTGATCCCATGTTTCATGTTCAAAACCTCAGAGTTGATCTGCTCCACATCTCTATAACTCTATTCATACATAACAAGTAGTGGATTATTATTTATGTTTTTATGGTTTATGGTTTTATATTTTTTTAATGGTTTATGGTTTGATTTTTTTCCCCTCAGAGATGGATGCTTTTTAATAGAATTCTAATAAATTTTTGTGGCACATTGTTTCCATTTTAATTTATCTGAATGTATATTTAATTGTTAGATTAGATAGACCTGCGTGGAGTGAAAATAATAATAGGCTAAAGGCCAACACAGCGGTAAAATTCTTGATTATTTCAGTGCATTTTAATACCAAACTGGTGGTAGTTGGTATAGTAAGCAAATGACAAGGGAACACTGTTAGAACATGTTTTAAAGCTTATTTTACATAATATGTCCGCTTTAATGATTTAGTTGTATGTTTGTAGGTTGACTTTGATTTACTGACTATAAGAAAAGATGTCACCCGTTGTGTCTCCATGGTTCAGAGATGTCTTTCAAAATACCTCAAATTCTTTTATGCCCATACACTACAAGGACAAGTCATGTTCATTTGTTGCAGCAAGACTTGTGCATCCTTGGTAAGGTTTTAGCTAGAGCGACTGCATGTCACTTTATTTAACCTAGTCTCGGTCCTAGAGCTGTCTTCATTTTTGTGTGGTAAATTAAGAACTTGACATTTTTCTTTTAACTCAGCAGTGTCAAAAATAATATTGGAAATATTTTATACAGTACATTTATTTCTCTCAAATTATGCAGCTTTTGTTTTTGCTACTTGTGCTATATTATGTTCTGGAAAACTATGCATTGTTGTAACTGTTGACTGAGATTGGTCTTTTTTTTATTTTATTTTTTTAACTTTTGGTGTTTCCAGGTCTCCCCCTAGTTTGCTCCAGGCTTCAGCTTGGAGAGCCCCACCGCCGCCATTGACCCAAGCAGTTGGAGCGGCAGCGAAAGTCCTGCCGAAGACCTGGAGAGGATGAGCGACTCAACGGACAAGCCAGCGGACAATGATGCGGAGGGAGTGTGGAGCCCGGATATCGAGCAGAGCTTCCAGGAGGCGCTGGCCATCTACCCCCCCTGTGGGCGCAGGAAGATCATACTTTCAGATGAGGGCAAGATGTATGGTGAGTATTGCTGTCATCCGCAATGTGACTCAACCAAGTCAGTCTCCAATCTCTCAAATGTCTGTGATCGTTTGGTTCCCTCAAGTGCACGTTTTTTGTTGTACGTTTAAGTGCAACTGCATAAACTATTAGTCAGGAGCAGATGGTAGTGTCGCTGCCACCAGCTGTGTGCCCCCCACCCCCATCCATGGTTTTGGCTGATGTCATGTGAATAGGGAACATTTTCTGTCTTTGCTCTTGGACTGTCTTGCAGCCTGTCAGTGTCAAATGAAAGCCGAAGGTCCCTAAGAGCATTAGCTTACAGCTGCCTGGTGACCCCACTGGCCAAAATAAAATGTAAATTTTAGGAACTGCAGCAAAGATGACATCTAAGACAACTTCAACGGGACTCAACAACATTCATTCATATAATCTTTAGTAGGGCCTGACCGATATGGATTTTTTGGCGGCCAATATTATACAGATAAAATGGGAGTTGGAGGTGCCAATAGCCAATATAAAGCCTATATTTTTAGGGATGTAAAATTCACTCTAAATCTTCAATTGATTTTCAAATGTAGGTTTGGCTCTATTGGATTTTAAATTTGTTGTGTTTAGACTTCATTTACTGTTATTCTGCCAAACTCGGGGAGAACATGCAAACTCCACACAAAAGACCCGGGCAACCTGGGGATTGAACCCAGAACCTTCTTGCTGTGAGGCATGAGTGCTCAGCCATTGTGTTGTAGACCTCATGGTATTTTTACATAACATTCTAACAAACTAATACACTACCACTGTTAGCCTTTAGTGTAAGTGTGTGCACGCCGCGGTAATTAATTATATGCATAAATGCAGACCATTCATACCTCTATTCACAGTTCATTTACATATCAATGCATCTCCAGTAACATGTATACAACCACTACAGTCACTTTACAGTAGGCCAATGTAAGAAAAGAGGCGGTTCATGTGTGGTAGCAACTAATCGCTAATGAGAAAGAAAAGCAGCTCTAAAACTGGCACATTTGCAACACTCACCACTCATACAGGCTCCTCTCAGATCACAAGTCTCCACTAAGTGTCATTTTATTCTGACTCAAAACAATCGTCCATAAAAAGAATATTATACAGCAGGTTTACAGCAGCTGCTTGTGTCTATTGGAGCACTGAGAGCAGTGCCTCAGTGTTGCACACACAAACTGAATATGTGAGTGATACGACTCTGTTCAGGGGCGTCAGAGGCCGATAATATCGACCGATATATATGCCATAATCTTTATAATATTGTTTGATGTTAATTTTGCCTGAGATCCAAAATACATACTTCTTCAATACTTTAGAGTATGGTCAATGTTGAAAACTTTTCCAATACGATGGACCATTTGTGTCCCAGATTAACTAATCTACCTGTCATTCACGTCCATTTGAAAACAGAGAGGAGGTTTATTGGTGACCAGACTCTCATCTTCACAAAGTATTGAAGAACAGTGTATTCTGGATCCCAGGCAAGACCAAGCTCCCTCAAATCAAATGTGTCACTGAAAAAACAAATCTGACTGGACGATCATATTTGGCCAGGCTTGAGAGTGATATCAATCGGTATAGATAATACTGAGAGAAATCATTCTGGGTTTGCCAGGGGAATGTTCATTCATAAACTGTTATTCTCATTATATGCAGCTTAACTACTTAATTTAAAACCATATAAATGTGTACGGAAAATATTAATCTCTCCTCCTATCAGTATCCGTTTACTTAAAATAATCCCTGTTTACACTGATATGGTAAAAGACATTTATAGAGAATTCCTGTATTAGGATTAAATGATTTGTTCATATGGTTGATATAAGTGTCAGTCTGGATATCATGCACTTTCACCCCTGGTATAGTGGGGCAGGCTACAGAATAGGCACAAAAGCTCTCATGGCATCTGAGTTGGAGGTTGGCCACAAGGAGACAGGTATTTTGTGGCGGAGAGACCCTGGGGATGGCATTGTGTTCCATACACAGCTCATCATAAGAGGAGCCGCCCTGAGTGCCCTTAAGCCCTTTGTTATCCTGGGCTAGAGTGCAGTTAATTAGCAACCGTCTCTATAGCAACTGTGTGTGCTACAAAACAATTTCTAATTTCTGCTTCTTAGCTTATTGTGGTGTTTACCTGAAGTGGCTCGCAGGCACCCTGCTTATTTCTTGCATCTTATTGTGAAGATACAGGTTATGCGTAGTTGACATCACCTGCTACTGCAGTCATGGCTGGAGCATTTTGAAAAGTAAAATCAAACTCAATGCTGATCCTCAAGCTAAAGGCCCAGAACTCTGCTATGGCATAATGCACCTGCTGTGCTCGGCTGCATTCATTTATCCCTGAAATAGAGTTGATAAATGAAACAACACGCCTCACACAAATTGTATGTTTATTCATTGCCTCGTGTATTTGCACTAACCTTGCAAGTTAAATGGTATTTGTGATTTTTTGCCATGCGGTTTATTCCATCTTTGTACAAACGAATGTGTTATAGGGACTACAGAGTTCTTTTATGATACTGCTCATAATTTTCATCAAGGTGATTTGGGTTATTTTTCACTTTTGTGTGTTTATTACATCAATTCTATTCAGTATATTTAAACATATTCTCCTAATTTTTACTTGAAACACAGAGATTTGGAGATGAATATATATTTGGATGTAAAATGGTTAAGTGACGGTTGTATTGTATCTGTGCCATGTCTGCAGTGCTGTAGCACAGACCCCTTCTATTTGGACTAAGTGGTACTTGGTTTGCACAGATGCCACAGATAAGTTAGGTGTAATGAGCAGACCTGGCGTGGCCTGTAGGCCCAGCTCTGTGCTCCTCTGGGGCTTGTCTCTTAGGGCCGACCACGCTCCAAGTCAGAGCGCCTGGACCACATCCACCCTGCTGCGCAGATAATGAGGAATTCTGGGATCAGCTCAGGCTCCTCAGTCACCTGCATTCACTCAGAAGAGTGTGAGGAACTTCATGGCAGGAGAGGCATCACACTCCTCCAGAATAATCCCTCATTTGTTCCCCTGCTATTGTCAGACTAGCACTAGAGCTTTTTCACACACATGGTGGTAAAAAAGTCCAATTATTTTATTTCTTCTGAAAAGCAGCGTCTTACAAAAGTGTAAATAGCATTGATGCAGGTGATGGAAGGATTAATGTCATTGTGAACAAGAATACATGTATTTATGTATATATTTCATTCATTAATGTAATGTTTTATATGGGTTGTAGAATAAGTATGATGATGTCAAAGGCGAAATTCAGTTTTTCAACCGGACAAAAGTTTATTTGGTCGAATACAAGCTGCTTCTACAGTTCTGATCTGTTCATGATGATGCCAATCCCAAGCCTGGAAAAATTATATAACAAACTAAAAACATTAGTCATTGCAAAAATTAAGTCATAAATGAGATCATTTAAATGATAATTGAAATCTCATCAGCACACCTAAAATGACGAGTACGAACAGATTAAATGAACGTATTTCACAGAAGTAGACTGTTGTAAAGTAAACTCTACAAGTGAAGGTACAATCCATGAGCAGCTTTTCCTCTCAAGGAGAAATGTGTGCATTGAATACACTTAAGGATTAATGTTAAACATCTTCATTATCTTGATGATTACATCTTGATGGCAAAACAATGGCGTTTTTTTTTTTTTTTTTTCAATATATTTACTCACAGTCGTCCACTTTAGCCTTTTGTCCCATGTGTCTCTGAGTTGATCAAACCACACAATAGAATTATGTTTGGATCACCGTGAAGTACAAGTGATTTGAAGTCTGCATTTTATTTTATGTGGGCTGTTCAGTGAGCAAACGCTCGCTAGATCTTCATGGCTCAGAGAGCTGGTCTCTGGAAGTGTGTTCACTGAAGATTCTCCAGCTTTGATTAGAAACAGAAAGAAGGTGTAATGGTGCAAGGAGATGCCTCTGAGATTTATTTTTGTATTATAATAAGTGTTTAGAAACTACATTTTATGCCTAAGTGAATTTAATCACATATAATATGTGCATCCATGGTTGTACTCTCTCAAATGCTCTCAATTTTACTTTAAATAAGAGAACAGCGACACATGCATGTCATGATTGTATCTCTTCACACTAGACTCATTTACATATCAGATTAGCAGCAGTAATTCATTAACCTTGCGCAGCAACATGAATTCACCAGAGATTAGTGAGTTCTCAAATTCACAAAAACTGATTAGTTTGAGGTTGCCTAGGATGTTCACACAGACAGTGTGACAGAAAAGACAGTGAAGAACTGGGCATGTAGCTACTATACATGTAGCTATGACAGTCCACGCTGGCAATGTTTTATAGACCTAATAATGAGAAAATAAGGATTTTTAAAATTCTTTTATCACTTTAAACTGTATATATCATTAATAATGGCACATGTATCTTTGATAAATACCCCTCAGTTTATATATATTCAGCAAAGGTGTTAGTCCCTGGGAAAAGGGAGAGGGTTGTATCAGGAGTATATCTTCAAGTGTTTCCCAGTTGAAAATACAAATGACTTTTACTTGTGACTGCTATCCTGATGAAACCCTGAAAAGAGGGTTCTGTGGAGTGTTTGGTCCTGGCGTGTCTGTGAAGCAGGACTGTGGGTGTGTCTCACTCTGAGGTCTGTATCAGGCCCTGTGAGCCAGGCTGCAGGTTTCAGGTTTCATGTTCCCAACAGGCTGCTTTTGTTTGGCTAAAACACACACACTGCTCTGGCTTCTTAAAGAGCCAGTGTCGCCCACTCCAAGGAAATCTTCATGGTGATTACGTCACGTCATGATGATGAAACACTTCTGGTGGGTCGATCTCATTCTGATAGGACAATTTTATGTAATCAACATTTGAATGGAATTTGAATGCTGCCATTATTGTCCCATCCAGAACATTGTGGCCACAATGTAACAAGGAATCAATCTTTTCCTTGTAGGGTCAGGGAATAGTAAAGTAGTTTGGCACAAAAAGTAAAACAGCAATACACAATAAAAGGCATCAAGAAATATCTTACAGCTTTAAGTATCAATTACATGTGAATTTCTTATACAACTGAAGCAAACAGGGTTAGACTTAGTAGTGCAGCATTTAGACATGGAACAAAAAGGCGAGGTCAACAAATAACCACCTTGATTGTTGTGTGATACATCGCACAAACCATGTGACTGTGCTTGGTTTCTCATTTCCTAATAACACTCATGGACATTTCTGAAATTGCTGAGATCTTCTGTATTCTGGTTGTTTCCCGCAATTGATTTTGTTTTAATTTTTAGCAAAAATTTCTCTGACTTTTAGCTGGTGTTAAAATGACTCAAACAAAGAGTAAAGCTGTATAAAAAGTGAGGATACAACAATATAGTGAACACAATTCTGTTTGCATCCCAATATATCACTCACATTGATATGTTGGGTACGTGCTTTAATTTGATGCACTGGTATCAACCACTGGTGGTTTTCAGATTCTGAGTGTGATAATGTCATCCTGCCAGATGAGGGCAAAAGCTACAAGAAATATCAGAATATTTATTATGATTAATTTTAGCCTTTAAATGAGAAAACTTGCATATCTATGGCCAGTGCTACATTTTGAGAACCACATCGGTTGACTGTCAGTTTTATGTATTAGTCCAGAATTATTTCTGAATTGATTAACTGCTTGTCAAAATTCTCTAAACAATTTTGTAATCTGGTTGGTCATGGACAAAGGAAAGTACAAGGAAGCTTATCATGACCACAAAGTTTGACTTTTCGTTTCTACATATTGTCCAGCATGGTTTCCTTTTGTGCTCAGATGCCGAATTGATCCCAAAAGATTGAAAATATTGATTTGCCCGTGTGTGTGACTTGGTGGCAGAAGGGGGGCCTGCACCTTCCTGACTGTGTTCACACTTTGCCCGGACGCACAGCGGCTACTCGTGAGACACATAATTACAGCCGTCTGTTCAGATTAGTCCAGATGCCTGTCCAACTGTGTCTTCATTCCCTGACCATTTATTTCCTCCTCTGCTGTCTCCTGAGACGCACACCTCAGCATGATGACCTCCCTTATAATGTATGTGATGATAAACACAGTGGCTCTAATTGATAGAGTGATTCAGTCAAGGACCAGCGGTGCAAATTGGTCCCCTGTGAGCATAATGTGCAGAGCTGGGACAAGCAGCCTGGTGCTTCGGCCATGGCACAGAGTGAGGAGGGAGGAAATGAACTGAGCTGGCCCGCTGGGTGATAAAGAGCCTGGGCTTTTGGTCTTTTGGTTCCATCTCAATGCTTCTCTGGTTCAGAAGAGGGCTGTTGTAATGCGCACTCGCTGTCTCCAGGAAGGCTCCGGTTAGTGACCTGCTGCTTTGTGATGTCGTGTAAGATTTTGAGAGAACACCTCACCTTTAATCCCCCACTGTTAAACTAACACATTAGCTCAACTGCTCGTGACCCAGGACCTGCAATAAAGCCTTTTATCTGGCTCAATAAGGTCAACACAAGCTAAGTATCGATTTCTTTTGGTGTCCACTAAAAAATGGATTTTTAAAGAGCTGTTAATTACGGTCTCACACTGTCTTTTAAAAACAGTATTGTGTCATAGGTACATTTTGTGTGATGTCTCAAACTTGACCTGAATGTTAGTTTACATCTGAACATATGGACAATGCCATGGTATGGTATGGTATGGTTTTTATTTGTACAGGGGCAGTGCACAACAATACATTAACTAAAACAAAAGTCATAGGAAAGATGCTGGTGCCAGGTTACAGCATGGATGATAAATTACACCTGTAGTTCCTGAGGTGGAAATATTAAAATACAAATTCATTGTATAGATAAATTGACCAAAAATAATCTGAAACAGATATTACTTAGGCTTCAGTGTTGAAAAACTATTCTAAAAACAACATACACCAGACACGCAACCACATGCACATGCTCTTCAGCCCTGTATCAAGGCCCAACATTTGCACACACACACACACGCACGCATGCACGCAAGCACACGCACACGCACGCACACACACACACACACACACACACACACACACACACACACACACACACACACACACACACTCTACATTCTACTAATCATTCAAATCACACTTACCCATAATGTGTACAATTCATTTAAAGATCAGCCATTTCTTCATCAGACGTGCAGACATTTATAAACCTGTGCAGGTTAGAGAGTCTTTGTTGGCAGATTATTCCAATGACTCACAGCAACAGAGGAAAAAGAGGATTTGGTGAGTGCAGTCTTACATTTGGGGACAGTGCACTCTCTTCTGGAGGATGAGCGTGTTACTCAAGACATAATTAGACATGATACTACAGAACAACCATACATATATACAAGTATAATGTAGTTAAAATACTTTATTGATCTGAATAAAATATAATTTTACATATGGATTTTCCTTTTCTTGAATGGACAACTCCAGTATTTTGTATACTGGAACAGTATACAAGTACACAGTACTGACTGTCTACTGTCACTGTGTGGAACAGTGCAAAGTCCAGAGATTACAAGAAGACGACTCTGTCTAACCTCACAAAGGAAACACCTGGAGGATCCAGTGACTACACTGTATTTTTAGCACTAATGGTGTCTGTATGACATACTACATTATTATGTTCTTAATTCATGACAGTGTTCTCTGTTCCTGTGAAATTCTTCATCAAACAGAGCCATGTTGTCATTTCACTTTTGGTCTTTATGGCACAGGCCACCTTCATGTTAACCTTGTATTGATTGTTCTTACAGTGTCACTTTTTCTTTGTAACCACATGTTACACATTTCTGTCACTTGGCAAGTGGTGGTTTCTGTTTGATAAAACATGTGAAAAGCCTACAGCTCCTGGGCTGGATGCCTTCATGTTGTTGGTTTACACTATTGTCATGCTAATGTCTCCCTGAGACCTTTGAGCATCTATCACAGATGAAAAGAGCTGCCAGTGTGCAGCCAAATACTACACAAAATGTCATCCTGTCAATAAATATGCCCCCAAAATGTACAAGTTTTTAATTAAAATCAAAATGGATAGAAATGTAAAAGATCTGTGCTAATAATAATAGTAATAATAATAAT
>JACN01103320.1:0-10520 GCA_000787155.1 Scartelaos histophorus | reverse complement strand
AATTTCCCAGTACTGCAAGCGCCACGGACTTGATTGATGAGGGCCAGAGCTGCGGAGAGGAGGCCCATCACATGCGATCACATAAATACTTACTCAGCTCCAATTGGGTCCGACAAGCCTTAAGACAAGCTTCAGATATCGTCGCGCGAATGGAACAAAACGCTCTATTAATCCTGCGTAATTAACTTTTCCGAAGAGACAAAATCTGACTTGGAAGCGCCGGTCGGAAAATGCGCGTTGTCTCCGAGCGGGATCTTTACCGGGCGATTTCGTTTGTGCAGGAAACAGCTTCATTAGTATTGGTTTAGGGGTCTAATAACCTCAATACGCAGCTTCCACTCTGCAACCCAGCCGTGCTCAGGAACCTTACAATGCAATATCCTGGCCATAATGTGCTCTGTTTGAAGTCGGGAGCAAGGGCCCATTGGAAAGGCTGCCACTAGTTAACTACTTTGACCCCCTCCGTAGAGTAGTGAAAGTCAGAGAGACCTGGAGAGCGCCGTGTTTTCATTGGAGGAAAGGTGGGGGTCTCATGGGAGTCAACTGGACCAGAGCCCTTTTTGTTTTAGAGCAGCAGACCAAATGATGTGTGGTGGTGGGGTGTATTAAAGCGGCACACACATACATGTACAAGGGGAGAGTACATTGAAAGTCTGATCAGCATTCCTCGCCCAGCACGGCCCACCTGCAAGAAAACAGAGCCCCAAACAACCGCTGACAAAGGGCTACTGAAAGCAACATTAGAAGTGAAAGGGAAGGAGGAAAAGACTGTGAAAGAATTTGAATATGTGTTTGATGTATTGGTAGCATTGTTGGTATTGATACACTGTGCAAGTGATAGAAATGTTGATTGTAACTTAGACTTAGACTTCGACAAACTATCGATCCACAAGATAAATTACTTGGACACAGTCAGACATCACAATATATGATAAGAAAGAGTAAAAAAAGCTGTCAAACATGATTATAGAAATCTGTATGTACATGTAAAAGCTCCAATATTACAAGAGGCCGTCTCACTGTTTGAGCTTTGCTATAGCAGCCTGTGAATGAGCTTCTCAACTAATCAATTATCAATAACTAATCAGTTTGTCAACGCATATTGCTACTTCAAAATATCCATATACATCATGCATAGGAACTTTACCAGATGAAGTACTACAAAGTTATTTTTCACTCTCCTAATGTCCTCAGAGCATCCAAGTTATTCACCACACTGAGTTTCTACGTGGTTTTCACAACATTTATAGGCCAGAGCGGAGTTTTGCAGTCATGGGAATGCTAACAACTAGCATGCTAACGATGAACAAGCTCTACTTCATGGTCCATTGACGGTAAGAAATGCTTTATAATTGTAAATATGTCTACAATATAATAGTCATGCACAGTTGGGGCCTTTTTGTGCATGTGAAGTTCAAAGTATGAGCTGAGATGAACAAAAAATAAAAGTTTATCTTCTATACTTCATAAAACAGGAAAAAAAGGTCTTCAACTGGCTATGGCTATGGATGAGTAACGCAGAGGTGGTTGCTTTCCCTTTCCTCTGAACAGCTCATCCATTCACTCCACATTTATGGTTTCATGAATAACACAGCGCAGTAGACAGGACGTGACACAAGTTTGTCCAGTGAGCCAGCAGTGGTCAAATAAAGAAGGACATACTAGACCACACGTATTCACTCATGTGTTTTAGATGGTCATTTCCTCCAACTGCAGCTGCAAGTCCACTCATTTCCTCTGTGTTAATTAAGGGAAAAGAAGACACCACTTAGCCTGGTAACATTTGGTTGGACGTATGCAAACAGTACTCTCCTAAAATATCCCACAACTGTTAGTATAGGCTATTTATATCTGCTGCGTAAAGTGTGACCGCACAAGGCATTGTCATAACAACAGTAAACATTTGTGTGGGATTTGTACCCTCTATTTTCAGGTTGGTAAGGAAAATCTTGGACTTGGAATAAAACAACACTGGCCGTGTTCGCATGCACACATAATCTGATTATAATCTGATTTTTGTATCTTTAAAATTACATAAATGACATGCAAACTGCTCAGTCTGATGAGTGAACCTATAACAACCATGATCATAGAGAAATGAGATTCTGCTTTTTACATGCTATTTTAATCATCTTAAATATGCAGAGAAAGATTTCCAAACTCTGCGCAAAACTTGAGACAATAATTTTCATTTTAAAATAACTCACAAATCCTATTTAAAGGTGCACTCTGTAACTTTTTTGACTGGGATTCCGCCACCATGAAGATGCCACTGGTTTGCCTATAATGTGACCATTAATATCACAATATGCTTTTAAACTTATATAAGATTTAATTATTAATTTATTCATACTGTGTGTGTATTTATTACTCAAACATGGTTTTAAAAGCATGCATTCTGATTGAGTGGCTTTTCACAGATCTCATCTGTAAAATGCCCTGGTCTCTATGGGGACTGGACTCTTTGGAACATTAAGGCAAAGCAATAACCATCTTCATGGAAACAAGCAACTGGCGGGCCCGGTATCAGAAAAGTTACATAGTGAACCTTTAAGGCAGATAGCAAATAGTTCCCATCACACAAGCTGTTCTAAGAGACTGACTCTCTTTCAGACTTCAAGAAACACGAAATAAACCCTTGCAACCTATAGACAGACTTGTCTCATTTAAAGTCTATTGAACCCCAATTCAATTATTTTCCTGCAAATCCCCATAAGATCCCAGCTACACAGACAGGTGGTGTATCGGACCACACGCACATGAGAAGGACACAAGTGAAGGACACAAGTGGACAAGAGAATGAGTGGAGTGGAAGAGTGATAGAGAGAAAAGAAAAGGGCATGGGTCAAGTACATCCAAGCCACACACTTTGACTTATGTGTAGAGAAAGACAACAATGAGCGCCCCGATGACAAAACACCTTTTCATCTTTGTAAGGGCCTGGCTACAGATAAATGAGCGAGGCAAAACAACATCTGGAATGTCGGTAAACCCTGGGGTATCTTTTCCACTAAATATTTTTTCTATATTGACTGTAACAATAAAATAAACTGTGTAGATTAACAAGAAAAATAATGGAAATGAAAATGTTTAAAGCTGTACTATGGTTGGTGGTTGGTTATCTACTTGTTATAATAGCATTAAACATTAAACCACTAAGGGGACAAGAGGATGACACCACCAAGACCACGTTGCAGATCAAAGTAAGTCAAAGTAAGAATGCATGTTTTTCTTGGCATTTAAAATAAATAAAAACACCTATAATTGAATAAATGCAAGATAGACTAACCAAAAACGTTACATAATGCCCTTTTAAAGTGGTATGTTAAATCACTTTTCATGTAGACAACAAAATGACCAAATAAGAACACAGATTTCACTAACATTTGAATTTAATTTATTTTAAACCCCAGAATTGGCAAATGAGATGTATTGGTTCCAATCTTTCAACCTCATGAACCCATTCAAAAGTTTTCATTTGGTTCCACATGTCACAACTCTATAACATGATCCATACGTTTGCATTACACACTGACTCACATCTACCAGTGCTGACAAATCCTCTGCAGTTATTACCTTTAAGGATTGCTTCATTATAGTTGGATAAAGTATGTCATCACCATTCATTTTGCTTCAACAGAGAATCTATGTAGGTTCATCCTCTTTAGCCTCCAATAGCAGCATCTTAACACTTGAGAGATGTTGTTCTATAACTTTAGCATGTTTGACCCGTTAAAGCTAAAATTAAATGAATCTGTGAATGTGGATCCAGTTTGAAGAAGTACCACTTATGTCATTGCCATCGGTTTGAAGACTGTCATCAACCTGCCACCGAAGTGCCCTTACTAAGAGTTTGGCCTCATGCACTGGCACTGAGTCCGCTCCAATAACATGTTGAAGTTATATATCTTATTGAGAGTCCATGTAAAAGTACTAATGTGGATAATATTTGTCATCGCCACTTTTCTTGGCACAATACGGTCACTTTACTGGATCTCCAGACAGTGCCAAACATAGCAGGCTCCTTATGTTTCAGTGAGTACAAACCTCTTAATGTGATAAGTTCATCCCTGATTTAACCGAGAACAATTATTAGCAATTATATCTGATACTATGTAGTGATATTGATCTGGAATTAAATGCACTGAAACACCTATACTATTTAAACAAATCATTTGTCATGTATTTGCATTCCACCCACCCCATAAATTGAATATATGCAGATAAACTAACTAAACAGTTAAAAAAATATGAAATAAAAATCATTAAAGATTGCATTTTAAAATACATTTTAGGCATATGTATTTTTTGCATGCAAATCATTACATTTTGATACTACAGTACTCAGTACTGATCCGCATATCCCAAGCAGACAGGATTACACAAAAGACTGCTCTCATCCATGAAGTGAAAGTACCTAAAATAATTTCCAAAAACACAAAAAACATGACATTTCTAAGACCAATATGGTTAGACTAGACTAGACAATTAAGAGCTTTAGGTGGATAACATGTGTCATCACTATCCATTTGGGTTCAACAGAGACTCTTTGTTGGAGTCCCATGTTGAGCCAAACCAACCAGTGTCCAGAAGTCAAGCTGATGCTAGCCCTCAGCAGCACGTTAAATGCTAAAAGAGGAAGAGGGAGTGAAGGGAGGTGAAATAAGACTGCCTTCTCGCTTAAGAAAAGGCCTCAGTGTTAATCAGAGATTTCCCAGAAGAACCAGAGTCATCGCCTTAAGCCAGAGAGAGAGAGAGAGAGAGAGAGAGTGGAGGGCACGGCCACAGAGGTGAGGAAACGAGAGAGCACTTGAAGGAGAGATAGATGAAGAGAGGAAGGAGACGGGCGAGCGAACGAAGCAGGCCGCATTCCTGTGGCCACAGCTGCGGGAGCTGCAATCACTGAAATGCGGCGCTGTCTCTGAGCTGGCGATTTCTGGACTGCTTACAAATGAAATAAAACAGCACGACATGTCTGTTTTTCCAATCAAACAAGAGACTATAATCAACATGCTGGCCTCAACGCTACCCTCCTGTCCTCCCGAGCTCGCCCCATCCATCCATCCTCCTGTCTGGCCCACTGTCATTCCCACCACAGCGAGGATGACCCCTTCTATGTGTCTATATTTGCCCCTCTTTGTTGAGCAGTGGCCAGTCGGGGCAGGCATCCCAGACCCGGACCATCGATCACGGGGCTGACAGCGGGCCCCAGGCGGAGACGGCCCTGTTATTTGGACTCCGTGATGACTTCCTCAAACAGGGCCCCTCCTTCTCGCAAGGGCCTGGCATGGCTGAGGTTTGGTTTGGAGCCTCTATACCTTCCATGTACTGTACGTCCACACACGAGAAAGCGCAGCCGATTCTCTGGCCGCATGTTCAGGTCACGCTAGGGTGAGCAAGGCAGATCAGACTGGACTGGGCTAGGACGAGTGAGTGAGCGAAAACTTGTGGTTGTGGAAGTTCTAAGTAAGATTTTTTAATGGGAGACAGAGGAGGAAAGATTGATGGTAAAAGGGATGTCCAAAAAAAAGGGACCACATGACAAGCAAAGTGATCTATGATTGTCATTTCATAAGTGGATTTGCTGAAAGAAAAATAGTCATGCTGCTGTAAGTAAATGACATGTGTTGGTTCTCATTGCAGCTTGGGTATCACAGCTGGTTACATAAGCCAAAAGAGGTACTTAAAAGAAGTCAGAGATGATTGTACGCTTATTCCTAATATTGTGCAACATGATCATTACTGCTATAATTGGAATTGGGAGTATGGTTTGCTTCATTATGATGTGTGGTGGCAGAAGAGTATAACTAATACTACTATTTAGTAACTAAGATGGGAAATGTAATGCAAATACAACAGAAAATTGGACATAAAAAGAGACTAAGCTGCATCTACTAGTTTTTTAGGCTTTGTGAAAATTTACTATACTATTTATTTCATTTTACTTTGACTTTTATTTAAAAAAAAAACTATAAAATAATAATGAAAATGTCAGTTCGCAGAGGCATGGATCTACATTTGATCTAATCTATTCTTTGCCAAAACGATATAAGTACCATTTCCTTGTCACATTTTTGCCCAAATTACGTCAGTCTTAAAAACATTGAATTGTTCTGCATATTTGAAATCTCCAAAACTGCTCACAGAAACCCTTTTGGCCAAGCTTTAGGAGAAACCGGCCTAACAAAGGGTGCACACACTTGATTAGCACTGTCCGTGAGAACCGTGGAATCTTAACACATGGAATCACTCCTCATCTGCCTGCTCGGGCTACTGCTGTGCGGGGCCTGGACTTGCTTGCGCCTAAATCCTCTCTTTTCCCTTCCCCATTTGTTCATATGCAAAATCCACCGAAAGAAGAGACACAAAGCGTGGAAGATAGGGTTACAAACTGTCTTTACATCCACAGGTGCGAAACTGCTAAACCCTCGAAAACATTGTCCGCAGTTCTCCGCCCCGTCCAACCACCTGTGGCATAACGGGTACAAGGGGATGGGCAGATGATTAGGAAAATGAATGCATGCGTCGGTTTAAGAATAGAAAGACATAATAGACAAGCTGGTAGTGAATATATCCATTCCTCAACTCTGTCTCAGCTGCTATCTCGCATTGCATCACGCCAGTCTGCACCCTCACACTAGCATTTGCCTTTGCTCTTTCCGCCGTGCTCTGGTTCAATAGCATCAAATGGTTCTGTTTTGGACAAAGGAGAGGAGGGAGTCGTGCCAGCTGCCCCATGAGGTCATTCCCACACGGGCTACAGAGTCTACCGACGCTGCCTATGAACGTGGCATTGACCCGGGCCCATTTAAAACAATCTCCCGCTTCTAAATGGGAGACACAAAGCAAATTGTCTTTAAGCGATTTGCCGCTAAAAGAATTAAATAGACAGAGCTACTTCAGAAGGCTCAAAAGGCGTAGGAACACTTCATATACAAAGTAGCGTTGGACGGCCAAATGTTCATGACGTTGTTTGCTGTAGAACATAGAGGAAAGTAAGGATCTATTCATGCGCTTCAGGCAAAAGATTCCTTCCTAATTTGAGGGGTTTCATTCAAAAGCTATATTTTGATTAGAATTTCAGTATGTCTATAACAATGAAGGATCATTGCCATAACAAATGCTTCAAATCAGGGGGGAATCCATCTGCCTGATACTCCGGAGTAAATGGAGTCATGAAAATTGTACAATCTTTGACTAATCCAAATTTTATTCAACAACAACTGCCAAAACTAACAAAATTACTTGAGGTTAAGAATGACTTACGTACAAAGGTGGATGAGTAGCTAAAATGCAACCACCGCACGTAAGACTGGATGTAAAAAAAAATAAAATGTGAATGGAAACTCGAGTACTATACAGTTTAAAGAAAACTAAAAAAAAAGGGAGTCCCACAAGGCGCCACCATAAGCCCCCTTTGTTTTACTTTCCATCATATGCATTTTAGATAATACATACCTCAGTCATCTTTCTACCACTAAATCTTAAACGTTTCCATCCATCTATCTGTTCTCGCCGCGTCGCCACATTTGTCTTCACAGTTAGCGGGATGTTTAATATGATGAGTCCGCTGGGCAGCAGTAGGTCCCTGTCTTTCGCCATATCGTCCTCCATCACTCACGCCTATTGGTCCCCGGGGCTGTCACTGAGCTTGTAGAAAGGCACTAATTGGCAAATGGGGACGGCTTTCTCTTATTGTGAAAAACGTGCTGTCAGTGGAATGTTTTATTTCGGTGTGTATTTGAAATTTAATGCATTTAGGCTACATATGAGAGTATTATACTGCGTTTGAATCAAGTGTAAGTAAGCCTGCATGTGTCACTTTTCAAAACTAAGACGTGCAAATGTAAAAACAGTGAACGCTCTGAATACAGATGTTTTATGGCAGTCAGTTTAAGATATTATGCCATTTTCATAATAATAACTAAACTGAAAGCCTTATATGTGCATTAGGTAACTTTTTTGGTGGATGGTGTATAAGCCGTTTAAGATATTTCCCTGGAGATGTGTTGCTTTGACAGGGATTCCCCATGTTGCACTATTTTCTATATTTTCTATATTTTAGTTTCCTCATCAAAACATACCTGGAGTTGTGTTTTATTCCATTCACACATTTAACGCACAAACGCTGCATATTTAGGCTGAATTCTTCTCTCAAACAGAAAAAAGTCGGTGTTTTTAAGCTCCATACATCTTCACTAGAATCATTTGGATAATTTCAGCCCTGGAATTGCCATTTTTACTGAACAAAAGGTAAAAACAGCTAAAAAAAAAAAGGTATTGACGGGGAAGTGTCTCTCCACAGCAACAATAATTATTACCTTTCTATAATTTACATCCAAGCTTTTCTAATATGAAAACTTTGCTGCATGGACATGATGAAGGCCACAACTGATCCCACCTGCGTTGCCCTCCACTCAGTCACTAAGTACATATCTGTCTGAAGTAGTGTGAAGTGCAGGTGAATCACTGTCAAATATTGTCCCAGGATTTTCCTCGTCTTTTTGTGTCCGCTCCGCTCAAACACTTTTTATCTCTCTGCATGAAGGCCCCTTTATGCCCGGCTCATATCTTGAAGAGACTAGAAGAAAGCAGTCTGATGCATTCACCGGACAGAACAATGAAACTTCGTCCTCATCCGTGCCTTGTGTACATTCCGCAAACTTGAACAATAACTTATCGGAGGTGAAAGCAGGAAGTGCAGAGGAATGATAGCTCCTCGGAATGAATGGGGAAGGAGTAGAATGTGTGGAGATAGGGGTAAAGGTGAGGAGGTCGTCTTTGTGTATTGGAGATCGCTGATGTTTGCTTCCTCGAGGATGCTCTGATTCGGAGGTCACAGAGGGGTTAAGGGTATTAAGTGAAATTCAAAACCAAAACAGGGTAATTCGACTTATAGCTGTTTTCATTTTGAATAATTATTGTATTGTGTTGGATTGTATTGCATGTTTTTGCAAGTTGTGAGGTAATCCGATTTTAGATCTGTTAGTCGACTTTCTCTTTAAAATGACGAGGTTGAAATTTGGTGAAAAGTCCATCAGAGACTTTGTGGGAGAATGAAAACTTTACATAACTTTATGGTGGTGCCATGTCAACTGCATTATTACATAGAAAATGGAAGGTAAAGCCATACTTTGGAACATTCTCCAGGGGGAAATAGAAAAGGGATATGCCATACTGTGTAAAATTATAGCAAGGAGACCCCGACTTCCGGCAGGAACATTCTCCAGGGGGAAATAGAAAAGTGTTATGCCATACTGTGTAAAATTATAGCCAAAGGAACACACTGGAAGCAAGCAGACCCCGATTTCTGCAAAATAATAGTCAGGTTTGTGGAGTTGCAAGTATTTTCATAGCAAACTTGACCAAAATAATCAATCAAACAAACAAAAAGACATGCTCTTATTGTAGCTTTAAGATGAAATACTGTATTTCTTTCAACTAGTTAATATATAGAATAGAAACCTGTAAGTATAAGTAGTAAATCTATTTGTGAATTTGACTGAAGACGCTGCGCACATAAGATTTTGCAGGTTCCTAGTGGCCCAAACAAAGGAAATCAGTCATATTTCTCTTCTCTGAAACAAATTATGCTAAGTACGTCTGTTATTCCAAAATCAGATGGTTAAAATCTGCACGTTCAGAGACTCAATTTCAACTCATCACACGCTAGAAACAAAATTCTTGATCCTTTTATGCTAATCCTATTCAAATTGGCGGTTAGGTTAATTCGATTTCAGTGATTGTCTACACTAAACAAACATATGTACGCCGTTTCAGACTTTCTTGAGAAAACCGCAGGTCTACAAGCCGGGGCAATAAATCCGCCAAACCCACACGCAACCTTATCTGAAAGTAGATCTTGTCAGCAAACTTGATAGTACAATTTAAGGCAGCGTCTATTGGGTTGCAGTTCAAAAGAGATTAGGTATGCCCTGTTTAGTCATGCAGCTTTCGGGGCGGATTCAGCGGTGAGGGTGATCTGTCCGGAGGAAACAGGATCTGCGGTGAGCTGATCCAGATCTGAGAGCAACTCGTAAAACTGTCCGGCCTAATGGATCACCTCATCGGGACGTAGGGCTGCGGCACACGTGTACGCATGTGGCCGGCCCGCTACACACACATGTCCAGTCACACTTAAACAAACGTACATCAGATTATTTTCAAACACTTGACTTTTAGCATGTGCACACTGTATCTGCTTTGATTTTTAACCCAGCATTTTTTTTTAAAACCCATTCTGAGGGTATGTGTGTGTCCTCTTGTCTCCCTGCAGATGTTACTACGTTGCATTTATGATTCACAATATGGCGTAAAACATCTATTTCAATGGAGACAAGTGAACCAGCCAAGGCCAAATTACAGGTGAGATTTGTGGAGAAGCTGCCCTGCTTACAGTAATACACAGTTTTTTTTTAAAGGTAAGTTTGGCCAATAGAAACACCTGTAATTGAATAAATGCAAGACTAAAATCAAACTGTGGACCTATCTGGAAAGCAATAACATCTCCATTTGACAAA
>JACN01113179.1:0-12897 GCA_000787155.1 Scartelaos histophorus | reverse complement strand
CTACTCGTCCAACATGTTTTCAAGCTCATATAGTCTCAGACAGAGGCCCGCAGTTCTCTTCCCAGGTATGGAAGGCTTTCTGTCGCGCTCTGGGGGCCTCAGCCAGTCTGTCATCAGGGTACCATCCGCAGACTAACGGGCAGACTGAGCGAACCAACCAGGATTTGGAGGCAGCACTTCGTTGTGTCACTGCTCGTCATCCATTGTCCTGGTCTACTCATCTTCCCTGGATAGAGTACTCCCACAACTCCCTGGTCTCTTCTGCAACCGGTATGTCTCCTTTCATGGCTGCTAACGGTTTCCAACCTCCTATTCCCTAGCAAAGAGACTCAAGTGTCTGTTTCCTCCATACATCATCTTCAGCAAGCCCGGAGAGTCTGGCACGAGGTCAGGGCGGCCCTCTCTCTTACTGCTGCTAGGAACCAAAGGCTAGCAGATCATCGCCGCTCTCCGGCTCCTGAGTACAAGGTCGGTCAGAAGGTTTGGCTCTCTACACGTGATTTGCCCTTGCAGACTGAATCTAAGAAGTTGTCACCCAGATACATTGGTCCGTACAAAATAGACAAGGTGATTAATCCCGCCGTAGTCCGGCTCAAGCTACCGCCTTCTTTAAATATCCATCCTGCTTTCCATGTTTCCCTGTTAAAACCCGTCACCCTAAGCCCTCTGTCCTATTTGGATCTTTGCGGCAAATTTTTTCAATGCAATTTTTTTTTCTGCTGAATATTTAAAAGGTATTTTTTTTTGTAAGCACAAAAAATAATCAACTGAAATTCAGAACAAAATCAATTCAAGCATCTCATTGTCAAAGTTAAAAAATATGAATAGTAATGAATAGTGAGCAATTCGGCTGCATTAAAAAATCTAAATCTGATAAAGCAAATTATCTTCTATAGGTGGGTCTTTAGCTGCAGGGATAATCATTATCTGTGGAGGGCGAGTCATTAGCTGTGAAGGGCAGGTCTTTAGCAGTGGAGGGCGGGTCTCTAGCTTGTGGACGGTGGGTTATTAGATGTGTAGGCTGGGTCATTACTGAATACTTGAACTTGCACACACAAAGAGTATGTTGGGTCCCTGATAACAAGCCCTAGATCAGGATTCTGAATGTCAAGAAAAAGTCATTTAGAGATGATGACCAGGTAAAGCTGAAGCAGGTACAGCAAGAACTGAAGAGGCCTCCAAAAGAGGCTAAAGAATCTTAGAGCAGGAAGTCGGAGCAGAAGTTGGAGCAAAATGAGAGGTGTGGGATGGTATGAAGATCATTATTGGCTGCAGCTCAAAGATAAGGAGTGTTGCAGAGGGAGGTGTGGATCAGGCAAACTAATTAAACCACTTCAATAGATTTCATTGTGCTGTCACATCCTCCCCTGGCACTGCCATTTCCACAACAAAAAAACAAACAGATCCATGGCTGAGATGAGGCCCTTAAACGAGCACCATTACTCGACAGGAGAGCACCTTGGGAGAAAGGCTGTTGTGCCTGTCCTGCTCCACGGGCACACTCTGGAAGTTGTTTCTTCCACACGCCATCTGTATAAATTGCTGCCGGTCATTACCGTGGTGTTCTTAAAGGTGGTTTAGATATATATGGATTTTCGAAGGAACGAGGAGTACAGAGACTGTGTGTCCTTTTTCAAATGCTGTGCCTGCGTGAACCCCGCCCCCCACCCCGACAGCCTCTTTCCATCAATACCTTAAGCCGCTGCACTGTTGGTGCAGGTCATGAGTGTGAGAGTAATGTATGTGTGCAAAATCTTAGCCATTACTTTAGATTTACATTTATGTTTTTAATGAAGTAGTTTATCCTAGAAAATGTGTGCATTTGTGTCCTGAAAAATGTCTTTTAAGCTCTTGGAAATGAAGAACATTTTCCAATGATAAGCAGAAGTTTCTTGTCCAGAAGTAATTTAGCTCCAACGTGTCAGTCTTTAGACCCTCGTCTGCTTCAGAGCAGCCATCACTGAAACTGCAACCAAAACAAGAAAACGAGGTAGCCTCTTTTTCTATTGACTGATTTTTATATGGCCCCACCACATCCAGAGTTGATGAATTTTCATTCTTTTTGTTTTGGTCATCATAAAAACAAGGCTGCTACATGTCTATAACGCTATCATTGACAATTTGAAACAAACAAAATAATCCTCCATACAACCCTTGAAGGGCTTTTTGCACATTTTCAGAAACTAGAGCTAGATTTGTCATGAAACTAACTCTAAGTAGCACGTTAACAAGGTTATAGAACAATAAAATGAAACTGTTGCAGAGTAGGTGTATTAATAATATTTGACTGTACATCTGTTGGTAATTTGCATCCTTGTGTGTTGGTTTATTTTGTGTGTTAGATGCTGTTTATTTTATGCAGCAATTGACATAATGTTTGTTTTTTACATTTTCTTCAGTGCTGATCATACACTATAAAAGAAGTGGACTAAGTGAGTGTGACGTCACTCATAGCATTCAGTAAAGCTCAAAAGAGGCTTTAGGAACAAATCTAGAGCTCTATGTTATGAAAAGGATTCTTTTGATGAACAAAATAGCGGAAAGAAATTCAGGATCTGTTCAAGATCAAAATAACAAGGCTCACAGGAGCAATTACAGAGAGAGGGGCGACAAGATCCCAATGTAAGTCAAATGGAGCCAAGGTCAGAAGGAGCTGGAAGAGCCTCCTGGAGCATTTCCTATTTGACACACAGCTAGCACGTCCATTCATATATACAGTCTATCGCTCTGACTTAGTCCTTCATTAGCCCGAGTCAGTAACGAAGTAACTGGTGAGGGCTATTGTTCTTTGTGGGTTTCTTACATATTATTCTTTTTCCTCACATATGACCACTTGAACATTGACGAAAAGTCCCACATGGGGGTATAGAAACGATTAGCCCGGTGAAAAATCCAATAAAACGGGCATCGCAAACAATGCCCAAAGTGACTTGACTCAACACCGCTGCCTAGAATTAGACCTCTATGAGGGCGAGGACAAGCAAAGTTTGTCGCAGACAAACGAAATTTGGGAAAATGACAGAACAATGAGACAAGCCAAAATTGGAGCAAGACTCTAGGACAAACAGGAAGTCGGCCATATTGGGTCAAAATTCGTCACTGTTTTGACTACGTGTTGTTCAAAATGATAGAAGTCTGATCCAAATGAGCTCAGATTTGGCATGTCACATCTAGATACATAGGGTCACAAAAGTTATCCATGGTTTTTGGAGTGCATGCTGCTGAATAACGCCTTTATTTCCTGTTTCTTTGATGAGCTCTCACGGCCACAGGCGTTGGTCTACAGAGCTCAAATTCAAATCACAAATGCAGGATCCAGGCCTGAATGTGATGAAATATGAAATCTAATAAAAGTTAACTCTATAGCGCCCCCCTAGCATATACATGAAACGTGAACATTGTTGAATTTGGTCAAAATTTGGAGATTAAATTCTGTGCATGATTACAAGCAAAAAAATACATTACGGACATTGGGCATTTTTCACTGTTGGCCAGCGGGGGCGCAAAGACTCCTTAGAAACATTTAAAGATGCATTATGTAATTTTTCTAATGGACGAGCTGTCAACCTGGGCAGCTGTCAGCATGGGAAGCTGTCGGAAAGGGAGGATGGCGTGCCAGGACAGTCGAGAGTCCTCGGCGGTCATGTAGGAGGGGCATGCACACCGGAACAAAGGCAATCATCGCCGCAAGTGGCTTTAAAATTAACCTTGCATGCCTGTTCCATGTAAACTGATTTTTGTTCTAGAGTTTGGTGCAGCACAGGCAACTATACATATACCTCTCTATATATTTTTGCATTAATAAATGTTGTTAAAGTTTTTAAATCATCTCAGTTCCTCATTTTATCTTCATCTGCAGACTGCAACCTGTGACTGCACCTTTGGTTTGATACAGGAAATGGGGACAGGCCCTTGAAAGAGATTCATCCATATCCACTTTGTGCAGCTTTCTCCTATGTTATATCCTCATTACAAACATGGTGAAGAGGTTTTAGACGTCACCCATATCCCCATACTAGCTTGTCAAGGCCTGTTCTTGTTAGATCCAGGCCAGGCCTGGTTAATACTTGGATGGGAGAAAAGAGCACTACTGCGCATGTCCAATCGGCCCACGGCCGTTGAAAGTACCTAGCCGGGCTAGGCTAAACTGGGGTCATGCGCCATTGAGCTCGGTCCATTGACTTGAATGGGCGGCCATTTTTAGACCCTGGGGCTTGATTAATAGTAATTAAATCCATGTATGTTTGAGTAATCTATTCCAATCTATTGAAACTCCTTACCCTTAGCAAACAGTACGATCCTATACTCTGGGCTCAACCCATAAACCTATACAGGCATGAGCTTTTTCCGCAGATTTGCGGAATTTCGCGTTTTTTAATGAATTTGGTTCCTGAGATTCATGCAAATCTGCAATAAAATTTGTGGGAGGGGCCCTTAACCACAGCCCCCCAAGCTAAAGCAGCTGAATAAATTAAGTCTGTTTTGACCAAGAAGATTTGCATCAAAGCCACGTGTATTTGTCACAAGCTACCGAGACATTCCTTATAAGACAATCGGCTATAAGGAATGTCTTATAGCTTTGATGGCTTTGATGACGAAGGGAAATCGGCCAATCAGAATTCAATCCTCGAAGTATCGATCGATAGCAAACGGATACCAAGTTTAGGGATTTGGATTTCTTTCTATGGTATGAGTGGACCATACAATGTAGGATACTGCCCAGATAGCAAAAAGTATTCGCCGCGGATCCGCGACAGAGGTAGCCGAAGATTCGCCGCGTATCCGCAGAACGGATCCGCAACGGAGTCCACTTGCACATCGCGCCGGATCCGCTCCTGATCCGCTGCACCTTCGCCGTGAATCCGCTAATTGATAGTTACACATCTAACAAATGTTGTGTTAAAAGTGCATTTACAATGCGGATCTAAGATGATTTAACAGCATATCCGCTGTGTGCCAGTAGCTGCCCTGGGGTTTGGGTTGGCGACAGTCAGAAAGAGAATACGGAACAAATACGCAGCGGATCCGCAAAACGGACTGACTGAATAGATCTACATGTATTTAAATTGACAGTTTGCTGAACAATGGAGTATTCAATATATCAAAACACAGGTCTTAATGATCATGTACAATAAAAATTACTGATTATACAAATATGACCATATAATGCAATTTTGTCACCCTAAATCCCTTGCTATAAAGCCTCTATGTAATCCCAAAATTAAACTTAATATTTTGCCCAGATTGCACCACAGAGCATTTCGGGGACCTAAGGCGCCCCCGAACCCCCGCCCTATTAGTTGTTAGGTCCCACGATATATGCTCAGTGATTTTTTTTCCAAGTCAGGCTTATGCCTGCTATATCACCTTTGCTCCCACATAACAATTCTCCATAAATATACAAAAGCATGATGTGAAACTGTATACAGTAACTTGAGAAACCTGATGCGCAGTAGTTTAATTAATGGGCTGCATGTTGATTGTGGTGTTCTGAAGGGGGAGTGACTTAAAACAGGGCACACAGGGAGAGGAGACTCAGTGTGTCAAAAATAGAAGTGTATAAAATATAATACATTGTTTTTAACTTCAATGAGACGGCAAAATGGACTTGCCAGATGTTAGAATTGTTTCTTTCTCATTGGCCCTCTGAAGATGAAGTTGGAGTGATTCATGCATGTTTGAGTCATCTTTAATCACTTATTTTCAAAACGTCATTTAGTCAATCAATCCCCATTTTACCTCCACCGTTACATGCCCACTGTGGCATACAAACTTCTTTCTTCAGGTTTATTTTCTTAATCGGTGATACACGTAGGATTTGCCAGAGTCACATAGTCATTTATGTACTCTTTCTTCTTTCGCTCTCTTTCTCCTCTGCCCTTGCCCTCCCTCTTTTTCTCTGTCAGTCCAACTGTTTCTCCTCTTTTCTCTGCCTTTACTCTTCTCTCTGTCCCCCTCCCCTCTCTCCTCTCATCTGTCTTCTCTCTCTTCTCTGTGGTCTCTCCACTCCTCTCTTCCTCCTTTCACTCTGTCTCTTCTTCCTCGTCTCCTCCTACCATCCTCTTTTTCCCCTCTGTTGTTCCCCTCTCTGTCTTCTCCTCCCTCTGTTCCTCATTCTTCTTCTTCTGTTGCCCTCTATCTTTTCACCATTCTCCTCTCTGCTCTCCTCCCTCTGTTCCGCCTCTCCTCTTTCCTCTCCTCCAGTTGCCCTCTCACACTCGGCTGTCAGAGCCTCAGAGTTCCAGTGAGCTGTGAAATCGGACAAATTGCGGTGGCTGTGCATGTGGTGTTTAGTGGTTTTTGTTATGTGTGTGTGGATCTGCAAGGGGAGATTTTCTGCACCAACACTTCCTCTGTGTTTCCCATACATGCACACAGTCCCCCTTTACACACACACACACACACACACACACAAGGCTATGGGCAGGGTCAATGCGCAGGGTCACACACACAGATGAGCTACAGGTCAGGGCTGTCACACCTGCACCAGTATTCACACAACTCTCTCTCAGAACAAGATAATGAATAGTCCAATGTTAAAATGTCGGGACACTTTGCTCCATCAACAGTTTCATTCAAGACATCATTGCTCCCCCATTTCACTGCCGCCGGGATAGTGAAAACAGGGGTAGAGCAGAGTATCATCTTGAATACAGGAGAATAAAGATGACTCAAATATACACAAATCACTCTATATACAACTTCAGAGGGTCAGTGAGAAGGAAACAACTATAAGATGGTTATAATAAGATGGACAAAATAGCACAATAGGTATATATATATATATGTTATAATTGTTTCTTCATCAACAACAAAGCTGGACTTCTTTGTTTCATTCACATGCAACATTTTTTTCATTCACATATGTTTAACACACAAAACTTGCTTACTTAGGCTGAGTTCTTTTCCCAAACAGAAAACATTCCATTTGGACATTTATTTATTTGATTGGGAAATCGCATGTTAATGAACATACATGACAGAAGCACAAATGTATACACTCCGGATTGTAGCCATACGGCTAATTTCCATCCATAGTCCCACGGGTCGCAGGGATCATCAGGTTAGGTAGGGGTGTTGCAGGTTTTTGGTTGATGGGGGGGAAACCGGAGGTTATTTCAACTTGTGATGTCATGTGGTAATACATGAAGTGCTCCACTGTATTTTTAAACTATATACACCTTCATTAGAAGCACTGGGATCATTTCAGTGTCATTGCCTGTGTCTACTAAACTGAAGGTAAAAGGAACTGTTCCCTTGAAAACTAGCGCTACATGACATCACAGAGCAGAACAGAGCATTTTGAGCTTTGGTGACGTAAACAGACTAATATCGTACTAACTAACATGACTTAAGCTGACAAGAGTCAGTTTTGTGTAATAAAGTTGCACTTTAATTTTTTTGGTGAGGGATCCACCTGTTTTTCTCCAGGAGATGTTGTTGCTTTATCTTATATTGTCTACAGTATGGGATTTAACTTGTTTATCTAGCTTTTTTAATGCTTAAAAATGCCCTTTGAAAAACCCCATAAGAAGAATTTGTCATCTGTCAGTGGTGCTAGGGCACCTAATCAGAGGCAGTGGGTTAGTCTTGGTCAGGACTGCACTGGAGGATTTGACCTGTTGATCGTGTATTGGGCTAATGGAAAAAAAAAAAACAAAAAAAAAAAAACACCCAGACACAAAGTACTATGTATTAAAAGTAGTTTTTATGAATCAGTTTTGTGAATGATAAAAAAAGAATAAAATACAGAAGGTTGCTTCAAAAGACAAATGCACATTGCACTTTGTCTTTGGTTCAGTCCAGACTATAGAACTGCAGTAAAAGATGATTAGATATTTGGATAGAATGGGCATTTAGAATGAGATATTTGCTAATAGGAATTCAATTAGCATATTCAATTTGTGTACATTTGCTATGCCCCAAAAAATGCAGATGTTAGCAAGCCCTTGTGCCCTTGTTGTGAGTGACACACATGTGCCCTTGTTGTGAGTGAGACACACATGTGCATATGTGTATATATATGTAACACTCATAGTTTCCTCACTGACTGTTGATGGTTGAAAACTCCTGTGTGGCTCTGTGTCACGTAAAGACAGCGCAAGAGAATTAGATTTCCTCTCACAGATCTCCATCTTGTGGAAGATAAGAAGCATTACAATGTACTGCTTTTGAAGACTTTCATCTTTCATCTCTCCTGTGACAAGCAGAGCATTAATGTGACTGCCAGTTTTTCGCTCTCACCTTTTTGTTGAAAATCAAACCTTAACGTGACCACGAATGTTTGTATTGATCATAGGCTCTGGAAAATATGTTGTTTCTTTTATCTTTTATCTCTATCATTCCATGATAGAGATAAATGTAAAACACCTCCAGCGTGATGTCACTGCAAAGTATCAGTGACACAGCCATAATTCACAGCCATCAGCTCAGCTTAGAATTAGATGTACATGTAAGCTCAGTTTACATGTACATCTAATTTTACAGTTTATTTCATGACTGTTAAGCTTCAGTTAAATGTTTGGATGAGACATATAATGCAAAGTCATATACATGATAAATAGCCTACATAGAGCTTTAACTCCAGAATACCATTATTAAAAAAAATCATCCAGACAGGGAAGTTGGATACTTGCAGCTCTGGAATTGTGGAACTTTTAAGCTATTGCTATAGCTTTAGCCTCAGCCTCAGTTTGCTCATAATGTAGACTTTCTGTGGCTATCCTAACTGAGCAAAAGCTAAAACTTTATTTTATTTTTTTTATTGTAAAGTAAAATGGTTCAAATGAGGTTAAACATAACTTCAATTAACTTTAAAACTACCACTAAATGACATCACAAAGTGGAACAGAGCATTTTGAGCTTTGGAGATGTAGACAGATTAATTAAAAAGGTTTACTTAAAGATGAGTGAATGAAACAAAATACAACTCCAGGTCTGTTTTAGAGGAGGTAACAACATTATAAACTGGCTTAAAGCTCACAAAAGGCAGTTTTGGGTAATAATATAGGAGCTTTAAAACAACACAACTAAGTACAAATATAAATGCAAAATCAGACAGATTTAAGCTCATCTCCACCTGCATCACTGTTGGCACTGCAGGGTCCCTTTTCTCACTCTCCACAGGCCCACCCCCAGTAGCATCACCACCTTTGACCCCAGGGTGAATGACAGGAGCAGGGTGAGCGGCTCCAGGCCCCCTGCGCACAGAGGTGGGGGTTGGAGGAAGTAGAGCGTGGCCTGGTCTCGCCCTAGTGGATTGGTGGCAGCGCATGTGTAGTGTGTGTGTGGGTGGAGGTCCTGTATGCGGCCCTCAGTGTGGTAGTGGAACCCTTCTGCCAGAGCCTCGGCCCTGGAGCCCTGCAACCACACGTCCGGGTCCAGCCACTGCACGTCTGGGAGGGGAGAGCCTTGCACCCGGCACACTGCGCTGTACCCAGTGACAGAGCTGCCCTCTAGAGTTACAGAGAGGATCTTTGGGGGAGCTGCAAGCAGAGCACAAAACCATCAAACTAGAGCAAGGCAATTCAGTTTGGGTCTTCTTCTAATAAGACAAATATTGTAAAAAGCTAAATAGCTTATTACCTGACATGTTTGAGCAGTAGCAGATGACCTCTGTTCATGGTCCATGTGCTCAGCTTCCATGGACTATCAACAGAGATGAGAGGGCATTTACCTCGGCTCACACATGGAACTCTCTTCTCCAGAGAGCACCACGTGACAGTAGATGTGTTCAGTCTGATAGATCTGCCAAATCAGTCAAACTGACCACACCTGGGAACAACAGCAGGTCAGAGACATGTTACAGCTCTCAGTAACACCTCTGAAGAAGACAGGCTTATAGGCTTTACAATATGTGTCTTATTAGAAGAAATTACAGGTGTATAACTGGACACTTTCATGCTTAATCTAGGGCTAAACTAGGTCTAGTAGACTACGTCATTTCCACTATACAGTACTTCTAAACAAATGAGGACAAAATTATTTGGATTAAATAAACTGTAAGTGAGGCAAACCCATAAACTGCAAGTTCCACCTGAATGAGTGCATAAGCAGAACAATATTTCACAATAAAGCTGCTTTCAAAAGTCAAAGTCAAAGTTTGTGAAAAGTATCAAAAATCAGATACTAAAACTAGTTTTTCAAATCGATACATTTGAGCGGGTATTGATACTAAAAAAGTCACATTCACAGGATAGAAATTAACTCCTTTAAGAGAGAGAGGCTTTTTTGATCCCAATCCCAATGAAATTCCAGTTTCACTGCAACAATATTTATTTCTCAGTGGCCTTTGTGTTTCAGTTCACTGCAGCATAACAGAGGGGGTGATCAGGTAGGGTGAGCAGATTTGTTTCAGTGCAGTTTGAGGAGAGGAAGAGTGAAAAGTGTCCATCCTCTGTGTCTTGCAGCATCACAGCAGTGTCCAGAGGGAACCAGGTGATCAGAAAAGCCTCAGTCTTACTCCACTCTCTTGTTTCAGTTGGTGATGAGATGGACCAAATAGAAGGAAGGTCTGGGAGTATTTCCCCATGAAGGTCTTCTATTACATTATGCTGCCACATGGTGTAAAAAGTCTGGAGCATCTCAAAGGTCAAAAGTTTTTGTTTTTTTTTTGTTTTTTGTTTTTTGTTTTTTTATCATTGTGGTATTGGAGTTGGTATTGAATATCAAGTCTATTCCTTATTGTAGAAATCATGTTTGAAATGTCTGTATCATCAAAACGCAAGCTTCTGTTCAGAAAATAGAAAACAATGCGGATAGCCCCTGTATACACTGTGCTTACCTTCTACCCTCACTCTAGTGCCCAGCTTGTCACTGTGCTCCTTGCCCTGGATTTCAACCTGGCAGTAGTAGCGGCCGCTGTCCTGAAGGGTGGCACCATTGATGCGCAGGGATAGGTCATGTTCACGTGGATTTCCTTCCAGGCGGTACCTATGGTTAAACAGAGCAGAGAACTCAGAACAGAATTATGAATTAGGTAGGCTGAGGGAAGAGAGACTTCTGCAGCCTTGGCCTCTGACCACCACTTTCAAACATGGCGAGGTACTTAACAGCAGTTTCCACTACAGCCAGTGCCTCAAGACATGGCTTTGACATGTAAACTGGTAAAAGTTTGAGCTCTGACAGTTTGTTTCATTGTAATCTCATACTAAAGCACTATTACATTTCTAGTTAACTGTCTTTTGCTTGTAGATGTGACTGCTCTCAGTTGTAAAAGCTTTAAACCATACGGTTTAGTCTTTGTAGATTTTTTTCTATATTAGATTTTGCTTTTAAAAACCAAAAACAATTGATCAGGTTACATAGGTCCCTGCCCTCCATCTAAAATAAAGTCACCATTTAGAACATGAGCACAGCCTGTGTCCACGCATTTTATGATTGCAGTGTTACCTTTGGTCCTGGTGCAGCTCCGGCTCACAGCCCTCTGCTTCGCTCTGGCTCACACAGTGGAACACCAGGGCTGAGTCTGCCCCATGGCCCCGCCTCCAGCTCACCTGCAACGAGGAATGATGGGAGTGCAGGGGGTGACTGAAGGAGCATGGTAGCACCACAGGGTAGCCTTCCATAGCTCTGACCTCTGCTTGGACCACCAGAGCCCAGCCATCATCGCCTGCAAGAACTACAAAGAGCCTGGGTTAAAACTAAGGCTGCAATTAACAAAGACATATTGTGCTTATGTGTCAACCATGGGTCATTATGTTAAAATTTGCACATTTCACATTGCAATATTAATCTAAAACTTAAAAGAAACAAGCCCACGGATTTGCATATTAGAAAACTGCACCACGGGAGGTGTTGGCCCCTCCTATGGATATGTAATTTATTTATTTTTTGATTTATTCCAAAATTACTACAAAATGTTGCCAATTGCCTAAGCACATCACAGATTAAGAAAATAAAACTGGAGAATGAAGTAAGTATAGAACAGTGGGCACTTGGGCAACTAAAGAAATTATAGATTTTATTCATTATTAATTATTATCTTTTGTAAATCAGAATGTTCAAAAACACATTTTAACCAAATAAAGGTGGAATTATGGTGTCTGAAGTGTTTTAAAGCTGTTGTAATGTTTCTGTTGCAAAACAGACATGTAAATTTGAGTAGTTAGTCAGCAAGTGCAAGAGTCTCTGTTGGGGGTGTGGGACAGTCTTTGGTAGGCTCTTTAGGATATAGGACAGATGGTTGAAAGCTCAGTGTTATGGGCAGTTACTACTGAAAACTCGGAAAACTTGTCTGAGTCAGGGCCAAAAGAGTCAGAGATAGAAGAGGTTCTTACTGCTCCTTTGAAAACCATATTGTATTATCTTAACTCTCCTTGTGGGTAATTTTAAAGTATGTCAGATCACTCAATCAAATGCCCTATATGTGCAGAAGCTTTAGAGTAAAACTACACTGTGTGGATAACAACTTTTTATTAAAAAGAAGAATAACATCTTTTTATTTAAAAAAAATAATAATAAAGCAATCTTACATAATAGTATTTACTACAATTACTACAAATTGTAGTCTTGTGTGCTCTACTCTGCTGACAGTGAATAAGTGTACTGACCTGAGGCTGATGAGAGGAGAGCTGTAGCCAACACCCACACATCCATGTTCCTACTGAGGACAGAGAGGGAAACCGAGAGAAACAAAGGGACAGTGGGACAGGCAGGCCCACAGAGACACAGCTGGAGACGCAAAGGCAGAGACTGAGACAAGTGAGACAAGTGACACATGGAACACACTGGGCATCCTGAGTCACTGACAGCTGACTGTGTCCACATGCTTCCTTTTCTCCTGCACCAATCAGCTCCTGCACACAGAACACTGAAAAGAGACTTCCTAAAATCATTGACCACTGGCACTGGCTATGAAACGGGGCCGACATAGCAGACATTGAGGACAGTTACAAG
>KN500074.1:28042-41867 GCA_000787155.1 Scartelaos histophorus | reverse complement strand
AAACACTGAACATGTCTGAGGCTTGGGCCTGTTCTGATTTTAACTGATAAAAAGCAGGATGCTCGTTTGAGCATTCTTGAGCCCATTTTATAGGGAAAAAAGGTCTAAAATGACTATTCTGGAGCCTTTTCTTTTCCACATGTTGTTACACTCTGTCTCAGATTAAGACCAACGTGACTTCTGTGTCTTCAACAGAACAGCTGTGAGGGAAATACACACTTCAAATCAGAGTTGAAGAACTCAGATGAAATCCTACAAGATTCTACGCAATTTTACAGTTTTGATTTAAGGTTTGTAAAACCACAGGTGTCATTTTAAGATCAAACAAACAAACTTATTTCAACGGCGACAGATGGAACAATATGTTAAAGGAAAATGATAATTAGACCTTTTTTGGTTATACAAGAATGCTTCATTTTATTTTTCAATGATTCTACCCATAGTGTGACTCACACTGAAGCAGGTCCGTAACACAGAAGTTCAAACGAGCATCCTGCTTTTTGTTCAAATCAGAACAGACCCAAGCCTCAGACAGGTTCAGTGTTTGACAGATGCTGATGGCCTCACATCCTGGTCCTGTCAAGGGTTTTATCAAACTGTAAGACTGCAGACACTGGGGGTAAGGTGGATTAAGTGACTGCAGACACTGGGGGTAAGGTGGATTAAGTGTCTTGCCCACGGAGATGACAACAGCATTCATCTGTGAGAGCTGGAATCACACCGCCAACCTGTGAGTCAGTAAATCTGACCACTCAACCAATGATGTTTTTTTGTTTTTTGTTGTTGAGAGCAGGATGTGAACCACCAACCTTCAGATCAGTGGACAAACACTGAAACCAAGTGAGCTACACCAGGAGCACCATGTGTCAAAATGACACTGATGTGGCTTTAAATTGTATAAAAAGTATAAATACATAAAAATCTGACACAGTCCAAAGTCTAGATTAAAGACTAAGGGAAGTTGTTATTTTCTACTGTTTGAGTCAAATCCATGAAAGTTAAGTTGTATTTTTAACCTGAAATCTTCCAGTTTCCCACAGTCACGTCTTGGGATTTATTTGAAGCTGGTAAATTAGAGAAGTTTCCCATTTACATCTGAAACTGTAATTCCATGCCAGTGCGTTACAATCAGTTCATTTGTGGAGAATGCAATTCTTTTCTGTGAATGGTCTAATAACTGTCAACAGAAATACATAAACCCCTGTAAGGTTATCTTATTGTGACAGTGTATGTGACTACTGCAGCACTTTAACACTCAGCTCATTTCACACAAGATGAATCCAACAGAAGTGCTCTGGGTCCTGAGACTGAACAGGACCGAGCTGAAGCAAAAGACCCTGAACTCATAATGTCCCTCAAGTGCCTCATGAAAAAATCACAGAGCAATGAAGTCTGGCCGTGAACTATTTGTGCTCTTATATTTATAGACTGATACGGCTCAAGATCTTTCTAAAACTATTCAGGAAAGGCTCATTTCTGTCCAGTCAATGAGACTTTTTTTTGGTATCGACACTTGCTCAAATGAGTCTTTAGTCTGGATTCTAGTTTCAGTTTTAATTAGTATCTGATTTTTGATACTTTTGACAACCCTATTTGAAAGATAGCCTACTGAAATAATAATAAAAAAAAAACAAACACTCAAATCAATATTAACACACAATCAGAGTTCATGTTAGATTCAATAACTTCTACACAATGAAAAATCCAGAGATGATTTGAAAGACAATATTACAACAATATTTTAATAAGCATCGATCAGGCACACAAAATCCACACACAATAATAAATAATGGAGCAGGATGAACACGAGGCATTTATTGTGTCGTTAGTACAGAGGGGTCACTCAGCTCTTCACATGGGCGTGATCTTTTCCCTGTCGTCGCCTTTTTCCTCGGCTATGTTGGAATAAGGAATATCTGAGAAAAGAAAAAACGAAATTCAAAACACACTAAAAAACAGAAACACAAACAGACCTGGAGTTGTGTTTTGTTTCATTCACACATTTTTAACGCACAAACCCTGTAGATTTAGGCCGAGTTCTTTCTCCCGTTGCGTTTTTAAACTCCATACACTAGAATCATTTGGAGAATTTCAGCTGAACTAAAAGTAAAAAGCTTTGGAGATGTAATAATAAAGGTTTACTCAAAAACTGCTTTCTGATCATCTTGAGAATTGAATTATTTAAAAAACAAAGAAGAAAACAAGTGCGTCCAATGTTTTTTTGTGACGAATATTACACGACATCAGTTTGTGGAACTGAATATCTAAATCTTGCATACAGTTCCTTTAAATTACCAAAGCAGAAGAACGAATAGTTGATGCAGGATGCAGGATTGAAAATGATGCAGGATTATATTATTAACATGAACCTTTTTTGGGGCTGATGACGATAATGAAGGTGGGTGTTTGTGGTCCCAGAAGAAACATCGATGGAGTTATTTTAATAGATCTGGCCATAACCGCTGGCCATACCGGCCTGGCAAAGCCTGATCTCGTCACATCTCAGACGCTCAGCAGGGCCGGGCCTGGTTAGTACTTGGATGGGAAACATTGGGAACTCCAGGTGCCACAGTGGGGCGCCAGTAGCAAAAAACTGTTGTTGTGTTCTTAGGCAAGGCACTTCACCCACATTGCCTAGTATGGAAGTGGTGTGTGCGTGAATGATGGTGGTGGTCAGAGGGGCTGATGGCGCAGATTGGCAGCCTCGCGTCCATCAGTCTGCCCCAGGGCGGCTGTGGCTGCAGTAGCAGCTTATCACCACTGAGTGTGGAGTGAATGAAGAATGAACTGTAAAGCCCTTTTGGTGTCTAGAAAGGCGCTATATAAATGCAAGGATTAATTAATTAATAGGTCCATTATCGAGATGCTGGACTTTTGTGCAACATAAGGACAGAACCAGGACTATAAGACTACATAGGACTATAACGGGACTGAAACCAGAACTAAGCCAGGGTGGAACTAGGACACTCAAGGGGGGTTCAAATCAAAGGGTAAAGGCTATTTTTTATTCATTTTTTGATCGAAAAGTTTTGAGTTATTTTTGGTTTACTACATGTGCGTCATTGATAGTTTTGACATCTTCCATGAGAATCTATAAAGTAAATAACCATGAAAATAAAGAAGAAACAGAAATAAAAGTGTGTCCAAGCGTTTGCAGTGTATTTAATGAATTAGCTCAATGCAGAATCTCTGTACTTATAACTAATATGAAATACGGATTTATAAAGTGTTTTGTATTGGTATCAGAGTATCCACTTTCATTTTCTTACCTGTAGACTTGAGGCTGAGTGCTTTTTCGTGGCCTTTTTTCCTGAGGAGAGGACACAGAGAGACACTATGAAGCATTCAGTGTTAGACAGAAACCTGGGTGCGTACTAACAAGCGAGTTTTTATGTGTATTCAAATAATAACCAAACATAATCATTATATCTGTCCGAGGCTCTGTTACTAAAGTTCAGGTTGTATATTAGACAAAATCGACTCCTGTGAGCTGTAAGCTGTGTTCTAACATCGTTACCGCCTTGAAAACATACCTGGAGTTGTTTTTTGTTTAATTTCATTCACGCATATTTGAGTAATCTTGAATTATTAGCGAACATTAGCCTACAATTTTCTCATCTGTGTTGTGAAAAATCAAATTCCTAAACAGGACCATGAACATTTGTATTTATCACAGGCTCCTGAAAATGTGCTGTTCTATAGAAGATCATTTGTTCCATCCGATTTTGAGGTTTTTTTTTTTTTAAGTTTTTTTTTTTGAAACGCCGTTGAATTTCTCACTTTGAATTTTTGAATTCTGAAAAAACATGTCTGAATTACTTTTAATCTCAATTTTGGTTGATGAAACGATACGGGTACATTTTCAAAGTGTTTAAAGTAAATAACTTTTTAAATATTCAGCGCAAATATTTTCAAGGCCTCAAATTCAAGAGTCAAAATTCAGAATGTAAAATGTGTAAAAATGATTGAGCGATTGCTTCTGCCTTGGTGTTTTGAATCTTTGCAAAATTCGCAGCTCTTTGAATTTTGTACTTTAAATTTTATGTTCTGAATTTTACACTCTGAATTTATGTTCTAAATTTTACACTCTATATTTTACACTTTGAATTGTATGCTCTAAATTTTATGCTCGGAATTTTATGCTTGGAATTTTACTCTCTGAATTTATGCTCTGAATTTTACAGTCTGACTCTTGAATTTGAGGGCTTGAAAATATTTGTATCTGTATTTAAAAAGAGAAATGCTCATTTTGAATATGAAACATTGAAAAAGTACACGTAAAAACAACTACAATTGTGAATAAAAATAATTCGAACATGTCTTTTTCAGAGTTAAAAAATTCAAAGTGAGAAATTCAACGAGATTTAAAATTCAAAATCGGATGGAACAAATGATCTTACATACTCATATGTACCGTTGCTAAACACAAAGCTCAATTGATAGTACGCAACACACTTAAGAGTACACAACTGAGAGTGAGACAACAGTGTGTGACATGGTTGGTTATTAGGTATGAGTATAAAAGAGTGAATAATTTTTATGGTATAGTTTATCCCAACACAAGTACAGGATGTGCCCAGAAATTTCCCAAAAAGTGAGTGCCACAACCTTATAATTATCATTATTAAATGGTTTGTCCCAATAAAAGTACAGGATGTGCCCAGAAACTGCCCAAAAAGTAAGTGCCGCACCCTTATTATTATCATACAGTGTATCCCGACACAGGTACAGGATGTGCCCAGAAATCGCCCCAAAAAATAGCACAACTTTGAGTTTTGTCTCACCCACTAGGATGCACCTGCAGCTTGTGTATTACATAAATTTGTGACCTGAAAGAAGAACCAGATGAAACGCAGTGCCACCTAGAGTACAGTGGGCACAGAGGACACAGAGGAGGGACACTTTTGTTCTAAGGGATGTTGGTCTTCTCAGACTGCCCTGGATCTGATGGGTCTCCTTGTTGAGCTGCACTGACACTTTGTTGTATTTCACTGCTCTAAGTGTTTAACTGCCCCTTAGAACAAATAAAGTGATTCTGATTGATTGAAAATAGCAAAATGAATCAATAATTGGCCACAGAATTATCTAGAATTAGCCCTCCCAGACTGATAAAAGTGTAGAACTCAAGTTAGACTGCTACATGTCCTTCACATTTATGGAGGATCCTTTGTTCCATCTGATTTTGAATTTTAAATCTCGTTGAATTTCTCACTTTGAATTTTTAAACTCTAAAAAAACATTCTGAATTTTAGTTGCTGAAACTTTTTCAAATAAAAAAAACATATCTCTAAAAAAACATTCTGAATTTTAGTTGCATATAATTTTTTAATTACAGATACAGATATTTTCAAGCCCTCAAATTCATGAGTGTAAAATTCAGAGTGTAAAGTTCGTAGCAAAGATCCAAGACATTGCAGAAGCAATCAGTCAATCATTTTTACACTCTGATTTTTACGCTCTGAATTTTGACTCTTGAATTTGAGGCCTTGAAAATATTTGTGCTGAATATATAAAAGGTTATTTACTTCAAACACTTTGAAAATGTATGTATAATATCATTAATCAAAATTGAGAATAAAAATAATTCAAACATGTTTTTTTCAGAATTAAAAAAGTCTGTGAGAGAAAGAGGGAAAATGAGAAATTCAGCGGCGTTTAAAATTCAAAATCGGATGGAACAAATGATCTTCCATACACATCTGTCTCTTCTTTTCTACACAACCAAATAAGAAGAGCACACAGCCCCAGCTCGAAGCAGCAAACCCGGTGGAGCTCAGGGGGCAATACAGGTGAAGTACTGGTGCAGACCCTGCTCCTGTGTGTCCTGAAGAAGACTTACTTTTTGCGTTTACAGATGCACACGGTGGTTATGGTGATGATAATAACGACCCCCAACACAGACACCAACACAGCAATCAGGACGGTGTGATCTGCAACAACAGCACATACACAATGTACTTGTGTGGGCACTGCAGGAGTACTGTATACACTGGAGTTCATATGACTTCAAGTATTTCTCAACTATTCTACAGGTATTTGTTTTTGTTCTGAAGTTGACATGGACTTTTTTGAGTTTTTAACCATGTTACAGCAGTTTTCCTTCAACGTTTACTCACCTGAAGTTGCACTTGGAGCAATTAATGCATGTTTGAGTATGTTTAATCATTTCTTTTGGTGCCATATTGCTAACTCCCTTTTCAGCACCACTTATTCATTCTCCAATTTTATTTTCTTTAAAGGAATAGTTTGGATTTTTTGACATGAATCTGTATGTCGTCCCCGTCAATGTGGTGCATAAACACTGACTTACCCCCAACGGTGTCCTGTGAGCCGAGTTCTTGCCCGGTTTTGGTGCTGATGAAGGTTGTCCGGCAAGTTGGCTGGGGTCGTGAAAATAAAGCATTTTTCTTCTCAAAGCAAAATGTGTTCAAAAGAGTAATACATTTGCAACACTTTTTTCAGCTGTTTTGCAGTGTTTACATGCCCAGACCTATGACGCCGCAACACGAGAGAACCAACGTGAGAGCTAACGTGAGAGCTAATGAGAGAGCTAACGAGAAGACTAATGTGAGAGTTAACGTAAGAGCTAACATGAGACAGCAATAAGTATATAAACTTGTGTAAGTTATCGTTGTCATAGTCAGACATGTTGCCGTTAACTTTCAGCGTGAACAGATTCATGCGCGGCTCTCAGCTTGCAGCAGCGCAGTGATATACAAACTGAGAGAAAAAAGCGCCAAGCGATTATGAGGTCTGACTTTGTATCAACAATGGTTTTGTGATGTAAATGTTTCACTCTCTTGAACACATATTGTTTTGAGAGGAAAAATGCTTTATTTTTGTGACCCCAGCCAACTTGCCGGAACTACTTTCATCAGCACCAAAACCGGTCAGGAACCCGTCTCACAGGACGCTGTAAGGGGTAAGTCAGTGTTTATGCACCACGCTGTGATGGGGATGACATACAGATTCATGTAAGTTAAAAAAAACTATCCCTTTAATTGGTGATAGGTTTCAGCAGCATTGCGGAGTCATGAAATTAATTTTTTTAAAATCTCCTACTTGTTACTGATCTGTCCATCTATCTGTCCATCAGAGGTGCTGCAACTCTGCAACAACTGCATTCATGAATCGCACATGCACAAATCACTCCAAACACAACCTTCAGAAGGTAAATGAGAATTGCAAAAAACTATAACATGGTTAAAACCTCTAAAAAGTTGATTTAGCGTAACAGGTTTGCTTTAAGTGCAATTTCAAAAACAAAAATATTTCCAGAGTTTAAAAACGACAGCCGAATATTCATATTCATTTGAACATTCTGAACTATTAGGCATGTATTTATTTTACTTATGAACTTTTACTAACAACTAACTATTACTTATTAAAAAGTAAAAGTAAAGTAAATCAATAAAAAATAACAAATTAAAATCAAATATAATACACAAGGTGGAGTATATATTTCATGTACCCTCAGTGGACCTCTCGGTCTCACAGTTGGCTCCAGTAAAACCCTCTGGACACTTGCAGCTGTAGGACGTGCTGCTCACTTCAGTGCAGGTGCCTCCATTCTGACAGGGGGAGCTCAGGCATGGACTCGCTGGAAAAGATGCAAGGTTTAATGTCTACAGTTTCAAAACACAACAGACAAATATTAGAGCTAAGCGTGCTCAGAAACGCGCACTTAATTTGTGAGTTTCAGCTTCCTGTGACGTTTGGAAGACTTCCCCATCCCCCCTGACAAAGTTCAACATGTGTCAATCATAAGTTTGGGTATTTCTTCCCATAAAATTACGGATTAAAGCCTAATTCTGGTGAGTAAGGGAATCTGTATTGTATTCTTGTAATTGGAGTGCCCAGTACATGAAAGCACATGTGTGGTGTCTGACCTCTGTAGCAGTCTCGTTTGAAGTCGAAGATTGTGCACACGTGGTTCTCAGCACAGGTCTTGGTCTGACAGACAGCTCCGGTGGTGGTGCACTCACAGGACTGAGAGCAGTCCTCTGTCACAAACTTCTCTTTCAGCTGCAGACACGAGGACAAACTGTTAGGACACTTAAATCCATAGTCACTTTAACACATGTCCGAATTTAAAGCCTGGACCTGGAGAAAACAGGACTAAACTCAACCTAAAGGACTATCAAAGAGCCACAAAGAAGTCTAAATACATTCAAGCTTGTAAAATCATATTTATTAAAAAATATATATACGTTTTATATGTTATACACACACAATAGATAACCATTTTGGCGGTTCAGTTAAGGGTTCCTGCTACCCACTCATCTTCAAGAAATCAATGTGCAAATTTCTTATTTATAAGGCTCAATTTATCCAATTTGAGGAAAATTAAAGCACATTTTCAAAGCAATTTCATATATTTATATATACAAAGAAGTCAACTGGGTTGTGAGTTTATATTTAGGCTTCATGTAGAGCTCAGAACCTCTAGAATTCTCTCCCAGGTTCTGGAGTTTAGGTTTAGAGACATTTTAGGTTTAAGGTTTAAACTAGTTGGATATTAGCATTGCACTGCAAAAAAAGCTTGGCCAAAATTTCAGTTACAAACACTTAAAAAATGACTTTAAAGTAGTGAAATGATCTGTCCATGCAGCAAGGTCATTTTACTGGACAAGTTCTCTTAAAATAAACTCCCTCTAGACTAGAATGAAACAAATCTGAAAACAAGATGAAGAATCTGATATGTTTGAAAATCTTGGCCAGATCAGAGAAGTTTGCTGTGTGGAATTGGCAACCCAAAATGAGACTCATGTGAGGCTCATTCTGCTTTCTGACTACTTTACTCTAAACAACTTTTTGCAATTAATAAAAGAATAAATGGGCATTATAATTGTACCAAGAGTGATATTTAATTTGATTTTTGAGCTGAACCTTGCACCTGCGGATAGAGTTAGTTCTATATAGTTGACTGTATGAGACTTACGGGGTAGTATCTGTTGACGTAGATGCAGCCGCACTGGGAGAAGGGCACACACACCCCCTCGCTCATCACAAACCCGGGCGCACACTGGCACCCCTCTGTGCACGTGGTACTATCACAATCTCCAGGGGCTGCCAGGTCGGCACAGGAGGCGGGGCACGGCGTCATACACGATGAGTATGTGCTGTTTCCTCCACAGTCCAGAGCTGTAAACAACAAAGAGCAGGTTTATGGTGGGAATAATCCAGGACTAAACCAGGAAAAAACCAGGAAGAACCTAGGACTAAACCAATGGTCATACAGATATGTGCACAACAGGAGAGAGCAAGGAGAATTATAGTGGGACTATAAAAGGATTAAATGCAAATGAAACTACTGTAGCCGAAAACAGGATTCAGCAAGTAAAATGGCCTAAACTAGATATAAACCAGACCTAACAGGTCTAAAACAAGACTAGATCAGGACTATACCAGGTCTAAAGCAGGTCAGTGCAAATCTAAACCAGGTGTATAACAGATCTAAAACAGGTCTAAAACAACAGGTCTAAAGCAGGTCTAAAACAGTAGGTCTAAACCGTGTCTAAACCAGTTCTATAACAGCACGTCTAAACCAGGAGTAAACCAGGGTATAAACCAGGTCTCTACCAGGTCTCTACTAGGTCTAAAACAGGTCTAAACCAGGTCTATAACAGCAGGGTTAAAACAGGTCTAAACCAAATCTAAACCAAGTCTAAGCCAAGTCTAAACCAAGTCTAAACCAGGTCTAAACCAGGTCTAAACCAGGTCTAAACCAGGTCTAAACCAGGTCTATAACAGCAGGTCTAAACCAGGTCTAAACCAAATCTAAGTCTAAGTCTAAACCAGGTCTAAACCAAGTGTAAACCAAGTGTAAACCAAGTGTAAACCAGGTCTAAACCAGGTCTAAACCAAGTCTAAACCAAGTCTAAACCAAGTCTAAACCACATCTAATTTCTGATCAGATGTCAAATCCCATTTGTTACCTTGTATTATCCATGTGTAACGACAGTAAACTGAATGTGAATGAGTAAAGTTCTTACCACAGACCAGCTTGTTCCTCCAGGGCCCCGGCTCGCCGCCTGCCTCCTGACAGGCCACAGCGTACGCCTCATAACTGGCACAGCGCAGAGCGTCACTGCCCTGCTCCGCACACAGGTCGAACACACAGTCACTGCACACACACAAAACACACACAAGCACATGAGTCGTGCACATGAAACCATAAGGACTGGATTTGAACTGTGATTACCATTACTACTATGTCTCTAATCATGTACAGATATTCAGTTTCGAGGGGCACATCTTTGCACTTTTCAGCAGATCGGCTTTCATTTTCCAATTGCAATTTATTTAGTTAAAAAGGTTCAAATTTCATAATTACCCCACACCTGTAGATCGTCTAACCTCCATGGAACCAAATAAATCATTTTTTCTGCATGTTTTTTGTCCTTAAAGTGTTCAAATGTTCATGTGGTGCGACCGTCCGCCCTTAAGTCATGATTTTTAAACTTCTTTAAAATAACTAAATCTAACTGCATTTATTTTCTTAAATTTTGTCATATTTTCTGAAGTGTTTTGTAGTCCCACATGAAATTTCATCTTTCTTGAATAGATATCTCCCCCAAAATATTTGTGTCAGTTTTTTCAAATATTATATTTTCTTATTACTCAGTCAATTCATGTACATAAAAAAAAAAATGCTTCATATAAATGTCAAACATAAATTTATGCAGACCTGACATTGTAAATATCTGAAAAAGTTCAATAGTAACTACATTTTAAAATTTGCCTGTTGAAAATCTTTATACGTCATTGACAAATGTGACTGCTCTGCTTTCTTACAGTTTTCAAGTGAAACAGAGCTGTGGATATTCAAATACTGATATAGATAATATATTTGATTACTGTGATATTATCTTGTAGAGCAGTGATATGTAATTTATGTTATTAGATTCTTTTTTCAGACCAAGGGTTTATTATCATACCTGACAGTTTGGAAGGCCGACAGTGAGCAGCTGAAACTGTCAGGTATGAAAATAAACTTGGTCTGAAAAAAGGACCTAATAACATACAGTCACATGTATTCTAGAGTAATTGAGTTCAAATCATATAACTTTAGGAAAATCGGCTCAAAATCAAAATCGGCTCAGTGTATTAGCAGGGTTTGCACTATTTCTCTGTTCTGGCAAAGATTTTAAACTTATTCATCTTGTTTTCAGGTTTATTCTCTACTTACTAGTTCTGAGACTGCTTTATTCTAGTCTAGAGGGAGTTTATTTTAAGAGAACTTGTCAAGTGAAATCATCTGTCCGTACAACAAGATCATTTCACAATTTTAAACCATTTTCTGATAGATTTAAATTCTTATATCTAAAGCTTTTTTTGCAGAATGGATTATAAGATAACACTATTAGTAGAGCATACGTCGCCTGCTTGAAATCATGGAGATGTCACTGTTTTCCATGGAATAATCCAAAGTATGACATTAAACTTATCTATCTCCATGGAGACAAGCAGCTGATGCCACCAACAGCCTCATCAGCATCTCCATCTTATCCTCTTCACCTCTATATACACTGCAAAGAAGCTTGGCCAGAATTTAAGATATAAACACTTAAATCTATGAGAAAATGACTTAAAAGTAGTGAAATGATCTGTCTATGCAGCAAGATCATTTTACTTGACAAGTTCTCTTAAAATAAACTCCCTCTAGACTAAAATAAAGCAACTCTGGTAACTGAGAGCAATATATGTGACAATTTTTAAGATTATATGACAAAAGTGAGAACTGAACCTTCAACCTTCATGTTAGTCATGTATTAACAACTCTACCACTCGTTTCCATCTGTCAGCTCATATTACGCCCTGGTGTTGTGCACTCACTCCTGGAAGGTCTTGGGCTCCACTCGGCCATGACAGGCGGCGAAGGGCCCCAGGGGGTCTGATATGGCTCCGCACTGGCTGGTGCTGCTGTAGAGATCCAGCTGGGCCTTAGAACAGCTCGAAGTCTCGAAGCCAGAGTCCGGGTCCGATTCTGTGGCTCTCCTACGACACGAGAGAGAGGAGAGAGATGTTGTTTATGTGTGTGGTGTAAGTTTCAGAATAATCTTTGGATGATGTAACTCTGTGTAATATATGGAAAAGCAAACAGTGTGTACGGAGAGCAGAGTGACTGGAGCGACAACAGGCTCTCCCAAAGTATCTGTTTAGTGTATTTGTACTGCTCTGTATTGTGCTGTACTAGTATTTCCAATGCACCAACCTGCTCAGGGACTACAGCTGTGGATTATGAAGGTATATTTGGTTAGAACCTGGCAACTGTTCTTTCCAGTGACCATGGAAGTATAAGATTTGGCACGTGAGGCTAAAATGTTTCACTTTCTCAATAGGGGCTAGCTCTGCCCATAAGACTAGGCTACATTTGGGTGGTCCAAAAAATAGTTTTTTTGATTCTCTAGATTAAAAGCCCTCCATTTGGCTTTAGAGGTTGCTCTTGAAACGACTCTTGAAAATTGCCCTTTAGAGCCTATACTATATAACATGGCAAACCCCCAAAAATAATGTGCATTCAAATAATTTGTCTTTTTAACTGAAACTTGCATAAACATTTCTCAAAAGTCCACAAAAGTTGCTTAGAAAGTTCATAAAGTCCTTAAAAAGTTACTTGAAAATGCAAAATTACCTCTGAAACATCTCCTTTTTCTTAATCATCTTTTGAAGGCTAAAACCTAATGCAAAGTTCTAATCGAAGTTTATTTGAAACTTGATTTTTTACTATACTTTGATGTGCCACCCTAGACTACATCTTCCGAAATGAACTTTTAGACTTTTAAACATAAAAATATGTGTACGTTTTTCTCAAAGTCTGCAAACAGAGAAAAATATAATAGTTATGGTACATAGGAAGGTCCTACAAGTATTTAGGTGTCACAATAGAATCTTGATTATCATTTAAAAAGCATATCAAAAATACGAGAAACAAAATGAAATCCATTTGGGTAAATTTAAACACATTAGAAGGAATTTAACTACAGAGGCTTCAAAACTGTGTCTAAGTGCCTGCATTCTGTCACATATAAAGTACATATAAAGAGACTACACTGCTCCTGTAAAAATTCTCTACACACTCTGCAAACACTAAATCAAGAATCAAACTTGTATTTTTTGAGTGAGAAAACTTAATGATTTACTCAGACATTATTCTGGTCTATAAAACCCACCATGATCTTGCTTCTCATACAGTTGTATACTGTGTGTGTTTTAACATCACAGCAAACGTCTCTGTGTTGTGTGCGATTTGTGTCTATTGACTCATTTTACTAATATGTCTGCATAAATATTCACTGATCTTAATGCCTTTTGTCATGTGTGATGGACTGAATGTTCTTGTGCCTTTGTCCTGTTTTTTGTCCTGCCATTAACCTGCCAATGGAATGAAAATGATCCTGCTCGGCAAACTCATTAGGGCAATGTCAACTCCTATAAAAATAAACACTGCTCAATTTAGCTTAAGTTCAGTTAAGTCTCTTATGGGCCCTACAGAGGTAAAACAAATATTATGTTACTCATCATTCATCATATAGATAAAATCGTGAGTAATCTGTTCTATTCACCAAATTCCCATACCCAGTGTCAGATCAGGACGTCCTTAGTTTCTGTTGTTAAGTTGTGCCTAATGTGTGTCTTTTATTTATTTTTATTTAATATTAATTCACTTTTTATTCACTTTCACATATTTTCCAACATTTAAGTTCAATATTAAGTATTTTTTTTTCACAAACATATCTGGAGTAGCATTTTGTATTTAAATGATGAACAGAATATGGAGCCTTTGCACAGTGGTCCTCTCATACCTGTGCACATGGTGAAC
>JACN01080130.1:0-23436 GCA_000787155.1 Scartelaos histophorus | reverse complement strand
TTATTATTATTATTATTAGAATAGTACTCCCATCACTGTGTATAATCCACAGTTGTTGAACTTGATCATTATTTTAAGGATTGTCTCTATAAACTTGCCATATTTAAAGCCCGATACCTATAAAAGTTGTCTTTTCCCTGTACAGATGTATGGTTTTGCAGCTCTTGTCAAAGTAAGTCATGACTGCGTTTAATTATAAAGTGTTTTTTGTCCGATAATCAGGAAGTGTCCATAATTAGGAGGCTTGGGATGGATTAGCGATGTGAATATTAAATTTGGACCACTGCAAACAATTTAAAATGAACTAGTTCTGTTCTTTGGGGTTGATTAATGGCACCACTTTCTGAAGCTATTGTGAAAACATAATTACACTTTTTGTTTAGGCACAGTAACAACAGAGATTTTAACCATGAAGTAGGGCAAAACATCAACAATTACCATAGAAATCTCACCCTTCCTCCAGCTCAGTTTATATTCTAGGGATTCTACAATGTTTTGATGTCTGTGAACCTACAACTTGCCCTTTCCACACGTAATGGTTTGTTTCCAGTGTTGGTGCATGTGATCTGCACGCACATGCCTGGACAGGGTGTTTATGGCAGGGTTAACATTGCGCAGGTCCGCCCCTGTCATGGCAGATTTGCTCCGCACAAGGACAGTAACTCAAAGCTAACCCAAACTCCAGTGCGTCTCCCGGAGAGTCTGGTTCTCATCTCCATCCTGGCTCCTCTCAGCATCCTCTCTGTGCGTGAAAGACGCCACTATTATTACTCACCAGGAGTTGAAAGGTGCAGAATAAAGGAGTGTTTGTCTTTAGATGCAGCATTAACTTTATACACTTTTTGGACTTGCCATGACCTCATGTAATATGTTATACTTGCCATTTTATGCTATTGATTCGATTTGTTTACTGTTGTTTGTTTGGGATGGGAAATGCCTCAGTTAAATGTGCAGATTCTTATTTGTTTTTTGTTAGTCATAGGGAGAGTTCACGTGCATAAACCGTTAAACAGCCAAAACCCCCATCACCAACACTTCAAAGAACTCAAACTAACCACAAGTTCAATATTTTAAGTGTGAAACCCAGTGAAATGCAGTTTTTAGGGCTGCAATGCACACTTCATTTCAATTGAATTGAAATGGCAACTTTAATTGTCCCAAATATTTAATTTGGAACTGTGTGACTACAAACATGTTCTGAAAACTGCAATAAATAGGATGTACTTTAAATCAAAAGAGAAAATTTAAATGCCATGATAAAATGTTATTTGGAAATAAACAAAAACAATTGTTTTTGTACTTAATTGGCAGTTTTATATTTCTTCTTTCATATGTTAGAACCCCTGTATGTTTTGAAAATGTGCACTGTGTGAGTTCTTGTAAATCTGTATGCATTACTTATAAGAAAAACTTGCTTGAGCTTACTTGAACACAACAGTTATTAACTCAAAGCTCAAGAGTCAATAAATAAGTTAAAGTGTCCACTGCATTTAAATGAAGCAAGTTTTGTGAAAACATGATTTTATTCACAATTTTTATGTATTTATTTTCTCTAAACTCACACATTGCTACTCGCTACTGCTGACTTCATGTTCCCCCTTTTGTCAGTCCTGTCATTTCACTTCTCCCTGTGCCTGCATGTGTTGTGTTGAACGGCTTCACTGCCTGTTAAGTACTTGGGTAGCACCTTTCACTGAGCTGCTGAGGCTGTGTGAGGCTGGGTCTGGGTCTGGGTGGGTGTGTGTGGGTGTGTATGGGTGTGTGTGAGCTTCTCTGGGGGCTCCCACTCTGACGCAGGCCGTGACGTTGGGTCTGTTGGCAGAGGAGAGAGGAGAGGGGCTGGTTAAGTACAGTTCTTTGTTATAGTCTCCTGCGCCCAGTTTGAAGGCACAACTCACTTCAAAGAGCTGTACAGTGAGGTAGTGTCAGGTCATCGTTTCAGATTTGCCTTTAGTAGGATTTTTACTGGAGACGATGCAGAGAACATTTTCTCTTGGTAGTGTAATACTGCCATTGCATTCATCATTAATACAGTTTGCTAGGGCGAGATCTAAAGTCTGTCATGTCCGTGATGGTTCATTTTATTGATGGGTCCACAGACAATCCTCTGGCAGTAAATACATGGTTTTGAGACTTAAGAATTTGGATGAAGAAATTGGGCAGTTCTTGAGTTAAATGACTCTGATTACATCTGTTTTGTTTGTGTTCAGGAAATGAATATTGAATGTAGTAGTTTTCTAGTCTTTCTAGTTTTATAATAGGATAAAATAAAATGGAATCTCAAGTTGTAATAGATCAGGTGAGAAAACAATGTTACTGATTCATTCATTAATAATTGGATTTATATAGTCCTTTAGCGCTTCAGAGCTTTATTCATTCATGATGGTGGTAAGGCTGACTGCAGTGAGGCTACTGATCTGCGCCATCAGCCACCACCACCATCATGCAAACAGATGATCCTGATATTATCTATATATTGATTACTGTCCTAATATATCTTTCTTTAGAGACGTTTCTAACACTGGACTTGTTTGTCCCAATGTCAGATGTATGCTAAATCTTACTGAAAATTGTTTCTCAAAACCAATCCAATCAAAGTCACTGGCTCTTTGCATACACATTAACAATCTGACTGTGTGTATTTGATTCTTATCTGATTTTTACTGGACATGCACGTGTACCCAGTGTTAGTGTTTCTAGTTTTAGAAGGTGTTAACATGTGGCTCTAGACTCAATAACCCTCTGTGCTCCATGGCATGCCCCCTCCTCATGCCCCCTCCTCATGCACCCTCACTTCCTAACTATTCACATCCCCTCTTCCCCTCCTCCTCTCTGTGCAGATTACCTGACGTTTGGGTGAATGAGACGGAGCGGACTCAGCTGAAGACTAAAGTGGTGCACTTATCCCAGTTACCGCAGGACACAGCCATGCAGCTAGACCCCAACATTTACAGGCAAGTATGGGAATAATGATTACAGGGCCTTTATGAGTGAGCCAAACACATGCTACACACTTGTTCCTGCATTACATCTTTAGCAAGCTACCAAAAAAAAATGGAAAAAAAAGAAATGAAAAGGCAAAAGTTTAGATTTGCAGTTCTGTATATCATACACCAGAGGGCGCCAAGTCATTTTAACCATTGCTATAAGGATAACTGCAAATGTTTGAATTTTAGTTTTTCCTCATTCTTTTAACATTGTAAAAGTGAAAATTTTATCAATTTTAGTACAATTATATTTTGTAGATCTTTTTGTAATCTATGTTTAGTTAGTATTTATATTTTAGTTTTTTCTAGGCTTATTCTAGGCTATCGAGTCTTTACGATATACATATAATTATCTCTCTTCCAACAGTTTAAGATCAAATTATTATTTTATTATTAATTTTATTTTGTTTCATTTTATTATTATGACGTACAGTTCTTCTCATATTTACTCCGCATCACTGCTGTCAGCGTTATGGCCCAAACACACAAAGCAGTTTAAAATAGTACACACACACAGACATATACATTTTATCTTTACTGCACTTTTGTGTACAGTGCTAAATAGGCCTGATAACAAATCTTGACATATGATATATTGCTACAGATATGTACTACGATAAACGATAATATGGAAACTTTGTCACTGATACAATAAGAGTAATGAAGATAATACTTGTAAACCATTTTTAAATAGTATCATGAAGAGGAATGAGCAGCAACAATTCACTTAATGTTTTTGAACTGCATAAAAAATACCCCAAATCTCCATATTTTAACAAAGAAAATGTACACGCGATGAATCCTGAACCCCAGAATATGTAAGTCCAGTGATCATGTATTGAACAATAAGTAGATATAACAATTATGTGATGTAACTAAACTATGGAGGAGTTGGCAATATTATATTTGTGTGACAAATTCTGTGTTAGTAGGTAATAATGTTAACTCTTGTTTTGCAGAGCTCTTCCACAAAAGCGACTGAAGCGTAGGTAAGTTATGGTCAATTCTTTAAAAATTGAGAATACTATGAACCTCCAACTGACTATAATGATCTAACTAAATAACTACCGGTAAATATAAAAAGTGTAAAACTTGCAGAATGTTTTAAAGCTGTTTTTTTTTTTATTATTATTTTTTTAACATACATCTTGTGGAAAAATATACTAGTCCAAAGTCATTAAAAGCCTTGAGTAATGATGGACTAATTATTAAGTTTTTATATATCGACACTTTCCTAAAATAATCGCAAGTAATTTTTTCAGGTTTTTCAGGAAACACAAAAAACTCCCCCCAAAATTGAACTTATGGCATTTTTTTGCCAAAGTAAACTTAACCAAAAAGTGACTTGGGCGATTATTTTAGGAAGGTGCCGATATATATATAAAATTTCAATATTTTTAAGTGAAACATCTACATTAACTACATCTTGTCAGTCTATACTAGTGCTCTCTATATATTTCTCATATCAAACATGTCAGTGAGCATTTAAAAAAGACTAAAGTACTTAAAGTTTAAAGTTTCAACACATGCGCCGCTTTCCCCCGTGCAGCTCTGGTAGCCATTACACTCCGATGCAGTGTTTTTCTGAGCTTAATTGTATCACGTAGTACAACATCTGCTGCTCAGGAACCATTCACTTCGTTGTGGTGTTTGGTTGTTCTCGGTAAAGTGAAGCGCTAATGGAGAAATAATGCGTGATGTGTCTTGTGGTTTAGTCAAATCTGAGCTCACATTTGGATCAAGTGGAGGTTGACCTTTAGCAGTGCTGTCACCATGGAACTATTTAAACCCAGGGAGGCACCGATCCAGCTTTTTCACTTCTGATATCGATGCTTTGACTTGAAGTATCTGCCAATGGCCAATACATTACCATTACAGGGATGGCACTTACGCACTAAAACACAGTTAACCTTTTACACAATAGATGCACTTGTGTTATGCACCGTACTGTTATTTATCTGTCAAATGACGACTGCAGAACTTTGTATGGGTAAAAGTTCCAACATTCTGAGACGTTCTAGGTTAAAATCACTTTGTAATTAGTCATATAACATCAAATTAAAGGCCCAACCAGGATATTAAGTTGATATCATGCTACATTTTCAGCCTATATTTGATACCAGTATAGGTATCGTCGCATCCCTGTTTAAATATCTATTTCAGTAGCTCAATACTGATTTTGATACAATAACTTGGCTCTTTACTCAGTTCAATCCACTTTTTGTATATAGCACATTTTATAAACTGTTTCCAAAGTGCTTCACAAATATACAGTGATAACGGTAATAATATACCATGTAAAAAAAAGCAATGCTCAGATTTAATCATAGTAATTTTAACCAGTAAAATCAAATAATAACAATAAATAAATAAAACCAATAAAATATTACAATGCATTAGAATGTAGTTTCAACATAAAATATTAGTAGTTTATTTTATATTAACACTTCATATCATTTTATACTACCAGTAGTTTTTAATCATAGATCAGGTTCATGTTAAAATGTTCGACTTTGTTCTTTTTATTATATATATTTTTTTCAGTGTACTTGTTGCAATGAGTACATGCAGTTTTATAGAAATGTTAGTATCTGGATATCAAATGCCAACAGTTGTTTTTTTTTTTATAGATAAGATAATAGTATAAGATATAAGATAAGTGTAAGGTATAAGATAAGATAATAGTGATAAGTCTGTTCACTCTGTGTTCCAGCAGCTTATGGAGTTGTTCCACGGCTTTTTGCTTTCTTTTAAAGGGCCCATATTACACTATTTTTGATTTGTTATAATGTTGGTTCCTCAACAAAAAAACATACATAGAGTTGTGTTTTGTTTCATTCACACACAAATCCTGCATATTTAGTTCTTCTCTCAAATAGCAAACACCGTTCCACCTTGTGATGTCATGTGGCAATACAGGAAGTGCTCCACTGTGTTTCTCCACACACTTTCCATCCATCCATTTTCTTTTCTTATCCGGGGCCGGGTTGCGGTTGCAGCTGTCTAAGCAGGGACTAACCATCCATACACCATCCATACACCTTCTCTAGAGTCATTTGGATAATTACTACAGAACAAAAGGTAAATAGTAAGTGTTAACTTTTTCAGGTTGGAACAATGTGTTTTCAGCTTTGGAAATGTAAAACAAATAATGCAGGTTTACTCAAATGTGGATGAATAAAACAAAACACAAGCCCAGGTGTGTTTTTAAGGTGGTAACAGCATTATAACATGACTTAAAGCTCACAAGAGGCAATTTGGAGTAATGTAGGACTTTTACCTTTCTTTTGTTTAATGATTTTTTTGCACATTTTCCAGAAAAATTGCATATATTGCCAATAGTATTTTCTTTCTGATGTTAGTTCCTTTGCAAAATAACACTGCTACCGTTTTCTAACCAATGTAACATAGACGTGGATTAACACAGCAACTTTGTGAGTAAAATGTTGCTTGATATGAAGTACACCTCACGTCATCCGTCAGTGGCCTTAGCGTTACGCCTGACTGGGGTAGCTGTGCATGTCTGGAGGTTTAAGGACTCACTGTAATTGCATTGACTTGTTGTGGTTCATGTAAACGTTCTCTTCTCTTCCTCATGTCCTGCGCTCAGCCTGTGAGGAGTCGTCACGCGCTCCGCTTTAAGGGGAAATCCATAAACGCTTCTTATCTGTTTGAGAACGGGACACTGCTCTCCTGTCTGTTGCCAAACCGAGAAGTGGCGATAAAAAACTGACGGATCTTGGCCGTGTAAGACTTTTCATTTGTGTTAATCTCACATTTCTGACGTTGCCAAGCGCTGTGGAACGGACTCAAGCTAAAACACAGATCACACTTTTAACAGGCACTGAGAAAACGGTGTAAAAATGGTTTTACCTGTACTGGGAACATGCATTTTATAACTGTTTTTGTAAGTATTCATGCAGATTTGTAACTTATTTTTATACCGTAATAATACTGATGTACTGTGGGATTTTTGTGAATGTTTTTGAATAAGAAAACTTTTGCTGTGATAATCTATACAACTGTAACTTGTGGGGAATACATGGGCATAGTTCTAATCAAGGTAGTCTACAATACTACTAGGCCTGTCACGATAATGAGAATATTGAAACACAATAAACCACAAAAATGATTTTAAATGTACAAAATTGTTAAGAAATATTGAGCTGCTAACTTAATTACTTAGTTTGCATCTATAATCAACAACAGAAGTTATTAAATAGTTATTAAATCCATTTTTACAGCTTAAATCTTATGGTATAGCTATAAAAATGCATATTAAAAACTGCAAAGTGCAAAGAAAATGTACACATGATAAATACTTGCACACAAAAATATAGTTCCAGCCTCCATATACTGAACATTAAAGCAATATAGTAATTATCGTGATGGGTCTAAATCCTACTTCTACTTCCGAAATGCAGCCTGTTTGACGGTGACTTGAGGTTACAGTAGTGACGTGTACAATGCAATACACAATACTGCCGTAGCAATAACTGACTTTGTATCTTATCTGTAGCTGCTTATCTTAGTTTTTTTTAAAGGAGACATATTGTGCAAACTTTTCAAATCTTAGAGCCGTTAACCATGAAGTAATTGTTTTCTCGTTTTCTCACTCAAAGCTGTATTCAGAGTGATTTCCGTTTCAAGTTCATTCCCGTTATCAAGACGCCATTACTCAGAAAATCTACATTCATCTCCATATACACCCACTGCTTTGTACTTAGGTTGTTTATTATTTTAATAGTTGATACACGTAAGATTCAGCAAAACTTTAAATTTTAGCCAAAAGAGTAAATAATAATTAAAAATCTGGTGGTAGCTCCTCCAGATCTATGTTGTAATTTTAATGATTGATCAGTGGTGGAAGAATTACTCCATTTTGTTGCATCAGTAAAAGTACAAATACAGAGGAAAAGGTTACACTAGTGAAAGTATCAGTAGAACATGGGTAAAAGTTTAAATACCTGTTTACAAATGTACTTTAAGAGTAAAAAGTATTTCACTGAAATGTAGTGAAAATGAAGTGATTGGTTAACAAGTGATTTTGGTTTACAGTAGCAATACAAATCAATACAATTTCTTATGTTTTCTTATGAATTTTGTGGATATTTTTGCGTGTTCAAAGCTGAAGCTTCAATTTAAAAAAGCTTAGGATGTTACCACAAACATGGTGAACATGTAAGAAGTTGTATATTAGAAGTACTTTCTACTTTTCAGTCAAGTTAAAAAAAATGGAGTAGATAGTACAGATACCTGCTTTCATATATAGTGAGGAAAAAGTAAAAACGTATTTTCTTTGAAATTTACTTAAAGTACAGATACATTAGATATATTTCTACTTAAGTACAGTATTACTGCTTGTACTTTATCTTCCACCACTGATAATGACTCACAGGTAAGGGCAGTATAAGTTTGTGCTTCTCAGAGCAGTAGCTTCAGATAAAACAAAAAACCAATGTCCTGATGACTACCTCTGAAACCTGTTGTCCCCTCCACAGGCGTCATACAAAATGACAAAAGCATAATATGTCTTCTTTAACTCTGCAGACAAACTAAGGGCACATACTACTTTTAATCTTCTGATTCCCACAAATGCTACAGATATGGTTTTAACACTTTAACTCTCAACATCTGAATCCATTCTCTACATCCTTCCTTTTTATTAGTTTGGAGACAAGCTAAAATGTTAGTTGCACCTTACACGGCGACTCATGTTGCAAATCCAGATTAAGACTAAGAATAAACTAGAACTTTGTAGATACAGTTTTAAGAAAGAATATTATTAGATAAAGCAGTGGTTAGTTTTGAATGTAACTAAAGCTAAAATCTCACCAAACTCATTTCAAAGTCTTTAAAACAGTGTTAATTCTGCCACCCACTCGCTGATATATTTAAGCACTTAGTGATTTGTTCTTCGATGTGTTTCCTACTGTATGTGGTCGCTGTTGGAAGTGTTTTGTAATAAAATGGGGAAAATGAAAACCTTTCGTGAATTTTTGTGAAAAACCTAATGGGAATATCTAGAGATCTAGTCATTTACCTTTTTAAAGTAGATTTATAGGTGCACTGTGTTACTTTTCTGACCGAGGTTGTGCCATCTGTGTTTTCCATATATGACATAAAACATATTTTTTACTCTGAGTATTTGTAAGTCTTTAAGCAGCAGGCATGTCCAGACTCTCCCTCAGGCCTCCAGGTGAACTGGCCCAGGTCACCTTAAGCAGAACTTTTTCATCACATATTTAAAAAAAAATCTTAATAAAGCATAAATCAGATACTCAAGAGTGTCGTTTTGAGGATCTAAGCCTGAATAAAGGCCTTAGCTGTAACTCGGCCTGGTTGTGCTGTTTCTATTTTCTACAGAAGTCTTACTACTGATGAGGGTAGAGCTGCCAGTTTATTTTTATTTTCTTCATTATGAATTTCTGAGTGAACAGGGCTGTGGAAGGCGGCTCTTTCACTGTACATAAGGATTCTGTACCCAGAACATGTGGTGCATGAAGTCTCCAGGGGCTGTTTCATTGTGCCTGGCCTCTGTTAGCATCCACATTATTATGCTATTATTGCCTGGATTATTTTAAAGAAAACCAGATTGTGTTAAGTACCTGCATTAGTGCTTGGCAGCCGATACAGAACTTCTAACAATATAAGTTACAGCGTAGTAATACTCCAAATAATGAAAAGGAAAATGAAAACCCACTATTAGACCTGCTAAATACATGGAGCTCTGCCAAGGCACCGGTGATTTCAATTGTACAGTGATAGCGCCCAGGCCTGAATACTGCTTCTGCTCACAAACCTGCTTTCTGCTCTGCTCTCTGTATCCATAAACAGAAATTACTATGTTGTCCTTGGCCTATAATTGACTCCCCTTGAGAAAAAGTCAAAATTTATTAAAACAATAAATTCCCGAGTAGTACAGTTGGTTAAGCAGGAAGTGCACGATGATAAGCTTTTACTTTGAGCACCCAGTTCCCACGTCACAGGCAATGAATCTAAAGTGTGGGACAGATGAATAGGACTTGTATCCCTTTAAGGAAATTACAACTTCCAACATCAACTAAAGTGTTTGTCCAGTGGTTTACATTTTGTGCGTCCTATTTGGAGTCCTTCTAATATTTTCTATACTATACAGAAGGTTTTTGGGGCCTGTTTGATATGCAGTGGTTCATATGGCACATTTCAAGAGCAAAATATAAATAGTTAAATAAAATACCTTGAAAAACATGCATTTGTTTTTTGAGTGATGGATAAAATAAAGTTTATTGTCCTCGAGAAGCAACAGAGCCCATCACACTTTGGTCCCGGAAGTAAATTTTCTACAAATTTTTCCTCTATAGTTTTTTTGGAGGTGAAAGGCTCGACCTGAAGAGGCAAACCAGCTACATGTTAACTCAAGGAATTTGACCAAAAAGCATATTTACAGTGCAAGATTCAAAGAAATGCTTAGAAAATTTCAGGTTTAAAGTAAAACTATAGGATCTCATATTTGTGTTCATTTCATACTGATTATGCCTGAATAAGCTTTCAGACTTTTTTTGTTTTTTTTTCCAGAAAGTCTATGTGAAAAATGAACGCAGTCACTGTTGAGCTCCATTTGTCCTGTACAGAGTGTTACATAGTTGCTGTAGACAAAACATTAAAATACACAGACTTTTAAAAAGCAACATTAAAAAGATAAAAAAGCTGCTTGTCTCCAAGTTTACTGCAATACTGTGAAACATCGAAGGAACTCTCCACTAGGGAAATTACACAGAGAATCTTTAAAGGGCCCATATTCTTTTTTTTTTTATTTTTTTTTTTTTATTAATTTAGTGACCAAAAACAAGTCTCTCAAATATTAATTTATTTGATAGGGACAATGCACATTAACGAACATAAGTATAAAACAAATGTGAATATGCCAGATTTTAGCTACAAAGCTCATTTTCATCCGTAGTCCCTCGGCAGGAAAATACATAAAAATACAATATTCAACACAAGCAGCAAAAACAAAGTCTAGTGGTCACATGACTGGTTGGTTTTCAGCCATAGTTTGAGTTGTGTTTTAAAGCTGATCAGTGTCGGGCTCCTGTATGTGTAGAGGAGACTGGTCCAGATGTTAGTGGCCCTCACAGAGACACTGTTCTGTCCAAAAGTGGTTCTTCTGTGGGGACCTGGTTTTGGGACCACTTGACGTCTTAGGTTTGAAAAAGACAGACATGGGGGCGGGGCTAGTCCATGTAGCGCTTTGTAAATGAGGCAAACATACTTAAAATTTATAAAATGTTCAAAATTTAAAAGATTACACTTAATTAAAATATTACATACATGAAATGAATTAGGTTTTTGGTCAAAAATTTTAAGAGATTTTTTTAAACAGTTTTTCAGATTTTTTAATATACTTGTTGTAAATGTTGTTTCCTTTTTTAGAAACATGCTTGGAGTTTTTTGTTTCATTCACACATGTTTAACTCACAAATCCTGCATATTTAGGCTTCTAGTCCTCTCAAACTGAAAACACCCTGCTACACCTTGTGATGTCACTTGTTAATACAGGAAGTGCTGTACTATATTTTTAAACTCCATACACCTTCACTAGAATCATTTGAAGTATTTCAGTCCTGGATTTCCCATCTCTACTAAACAAAAGGTAAAAGAGAGCAGAAAATTATGACTTTACAACATCAAAACTTCATCAAAAAGTGGACCAGTATTTTGAGCTTTGGATAAGTAGACAATCAAATAATGCAGAATTAGTAAAATTTGTGTAAATGAAACATAACATAGCTCCAGGTGTGTTTCTGATGAGGTAACACAACCTCAAAAGACCCGATTTTACGTAATATAAACCCCTTAACCATCTCTTCACAGTCGACAGCATGAGTGACATATTAAGACATGTTTCAGAACAGGACACCGCCCCCATCACGAGTCTCTCTGAAACTGCCTGCAATGCTTCAAAATGACACCCAATTATTCAACTCCCCACCAAAGATGACACCTCCTCTGCACATCTCCGCTGCTCCCAATCCCCCTGGCCATTGGAAAAACCCTGACAAAACTATCATTGTAATTTGTTAGAGCGTTTTTCAATGACTTAATCCGTGGATCCTCTCGCACTGTTTCATCTTTGCCAAACTCGACCGTTCCCACTGCCTCTGCTACAAGGAAGTCTGAATTTGTCATTGTGCTCAGATCAGATCCTGCCTCGGCTTCGGCGTCATGCATGGACCGTCTCGCTGAACTATGAAGGCATTACATTAGGAACAAAAGAGATGAGATTTCACACTAAAAATCCAGCTCTATCCATCCAAGAAGTGTCTTTGTCTCGGTGCTGCAGAAGTCTGGCCCACATAATCATTCTGAGAAGTGAATGAGAACATATTAGACAAAGTGCTCCACCTATGCACTCAAACCTTTAGTCTGAGTTTGTATTCACTGGTTTAGGGAATATTTCAGCCAAGACTCTTCCACTATTTGTCAAAGGCTTTATAGGTTAGACTTACAGTAATACAACATAATATTATAAAATACTATCACACAGTTAACTATTGATACTTTGCAGCTGTCATTAACATTCCCTGGAAGTGTGAAGCTATTTGAAAGCACTGGGTTTTACTTTAAAGATGCACTGTGTAACTTTTTGTTGTCTCCAAGGGGATGATAATGTATTGGTTTAAATTGTCCACGGCATCTTATTAAACTAATCAGTCTTGCCTTTATTCAACTACAGGTATGATTTCTAGCTCAAAAATATCTTCTATATCTTCTTGTCTAATGTAATTTGAGTTTCCATGGATATTCATACATTTATGGGCATACTGTGGAATATTTTTGGGGCATCTCCATGGAGATAAACAGGCGACGGATCCTCCACCGTTACACACTGCATCTTTGGCTTTAATCGGTCCAGAAAGAGCTGACTTGGTTGGAACTACAACAGGTGAGCTGATTTGTGCAGTTAAACAAGTCGCACACATAAAATTACAGTTATAATACTACAATTACAGACAGCGAGCATTAGCCAACAGTTTTACAGTTAGTCCATCACCAAGACAGGAGCGTGAATGCTAGTATTTAATACAGGCTCCTAAAACTGTGTGAGTTTTTAGACTATCTCAAAATGTTTTGTCTGTGTTTGCCAATGTATGCATTGTATCACCATAGCAACTGCAGAACAATCCACCCATAGAGACGGTAAATGTAGAACACCCCCAGTGTGATGTCAGTGCAAAGTATCAATAACCAATCAGATACAGTCTGTTTTGTGTTTTAATTCTGATGTTATAAATAATGCATGGGTTTTCAAATGTAAATGGTGAGTTAAATGGCTAATTTTGGTGCTTACATTTAAAGGTGCACCATGTAACTTTCCAGCAGGAGAGGCCACCACCTGCCTGTTTCCATATTGCTTTGCTTTTGTTATGGCATTAATAAAAGTTACAGGTCAAAATTTATGAGAGACATTGAGAGACTGATAAGCTTACTGTCATATTGTGGATTTATTCTTGACTTTATACCATATTTGTCAGAAAAGAACAATAATCCTCACCAAACGTTGTCCCTCAGTATCGAGCTCAAGTATCTGCTGCTTCTCATTATCGATGTAAATGAGCCTCTTGACTGTAAATGCCACATTCATCCAGCCCAGTCCTAACCCCTTTGGTGTAATCCACCTAACTAACTCGTACTGCTCAGAACGCTCCTATCACAACACGGCCATTGTGAGGTCTTACCCAGGGTTATGTAACTCTCTGTGATTACTGCTGACCTGGAAGCCACACAAGCGCCTCAAGTAATGACTTAATGCCAGCTTTTGTCTCCCATTATCCATCCATGGCTGTTTCAGTTTGAGAGGAGAGTCATGACTGTGCTGCAGCAGTGCCCATTATACAAATCAGATGTTGCTTCAAATTCTGAATGGGAGGGACAGATTTTTATTCCCATACAATTACATACAACCAGAATGTACAGAAGATGACAAAAACAGCATCTAGTAATTGGATATGGGTTTCCTTTAACCTGAAGGTTGGTGGATCGAATCCCAATCTCGATCTATACATTGTTGACCCCACCTCCCCCCTTGCTGTTGTTGTGTTCTTTGGCAAGACATTCAACCCGCCTGCCCCTAGTGTACGCTGGTGTATGAATGTGTGTGTGGGTGAGTGGCTCTTCAATGTAAAGTTCTTTGAGTACAGCAGAAAATAACTTATTTACCATTTTTGGTTCATTTTTTTTCTTAATCTTTTGCCGTCTCTTCCAACTTATTTTCATCAATATTTCTCCTTTTAATTAAATATTGGATTTTTATAAAGTTAAATCTTATGCAATGATTGTACTCATGATTTATATTTGGACCCTTTACACTGCATTATTCATTCACTCCACTCACTCTGTGGTGGTAAGATACTATTGTAGCCACAGCTGCCCTGGGGTTAACTGACAGGAAGGAGGCTGCCAGTCTGCAGTATTGGCCCCTCCGACCACCACACTCAAGCTCACACTACTCTCATTCTCATTGATGTGAGTGAAGTGCCTTGCCTAAGGACACAATAATCGTCCCACTGTGGCACCTGGTGTTCCTCGTGGTCTCCCATCCCAGCAGTAACCAGGCCTGTTCTGCTTAGCTGCTGAAATCTAATGAGATCAGGGTTTGGTTTTCTGCACCTTCCACTTGTGTATCATTATTCACTTTGACATGTACGTTATAGATGTTCTTGTAAACAAAGGTTCACCACTGCAGAGATCCGCCGTGTACACTGGGTTCAGCCTGACCTGTTTATCCTCCAGTGGTTTGTCTGCAGCAAATCTGTGAGAGCTGTGGTCAGAAGGTGAGAGGACAGTGCTGTGTGTTGTGTGCTGTGACAGATGCAGAAATAAATAGCTGTTTTTTATGTTTTGAACTTAAGCCTGAGGGAGAACAAATTAGTGAAGCCACATTAGCTGTTCCTAGCTTTAGCCTCTTCTGCCTCGGCATGTGCTGTTACATACAGTCCATGGAAGTGTCTCAGGAGAGGAGCTTCTGAGCTCCTTAAGGGAATACTGTTCTGTTCTGTACAGTGTTCTTATGCTTCTGAATTCTTTTGTCACACGTATACACAAAATGTTCTGTACTGAGCTGTCCTCTCCTTCTTATAGGGTTTCAACAGTAACAGCATGGAGAAATAATAATGCATTTTAGTTATCACCATCTTTTTTAATAAATACTGCAGGTAAGGCATAAAATGATCACAAAAATAATCAATGACATCAGAAGTAAAAAAGCATTTTCTTTTTTTTCTTTTTTTTGAGTGGAGAGCCTTACCACCAAGCCATCCTGCAATGGACAAATACAGCACCTGACTATTTACAAAAACATTCAGCTAATACAAAAATAGCATTCCACAGCACACTCCAGCAGAAAGAAATACTGGACTGGACACTTCATTAGATAAACCTGGCACAATCCAGAAGGTTATTGCTGTTTATTGTCTCCTTAGAGAATTTGTCCTCAATTGACACATCCCTCCATGGCTCTGGGGACGCCTGTCAGGAGCTGGAGGTGACTGTGGTGTAGCAGCCCGACAGCCTTCAGACACAAGCTATAGGCTTGGTCAGGAGAAAAGGAACTATATTAGCTCACACTCTAATAGTTTAAAAGAGGTTCTACAATCTGAACCCAATGGTGTGATGACAAAAAGAACTAGAATTGTATTTTATTTTTTATTATTTTATTGCATCAATTAAATCTCAATGTTGTATTTTTTAGATCTAAAACTTTCTCAAATATAACAAATATTTGTACCGGATACACAGATTTGGTGTTTTTTGGGGGGTGACACATTCAGAAATACCCTCTCTTTCCTTGGTCATCTATCTGCTGACCCTACTGTTAAAACTGACCAATCAGACTGTTCCTTTGCAGTTGATTAGCAGACACCAGCACTGCTATACTGGCTTAGTCCTGCAGGCCAGCTGCAGCTCAGTGCTGGCCCTGGCCCATAGACCAGGCCCTGGCAAATAGACCAGGCCCTGGCCAGTAGGTTTGGCCCTGGCCCATAGGCCTGACCCTGGCCTGACCATAGACTGTATAACATCACTGGAAAATCCACCAGTTGTCGCCAGATTGTTTGAGTGACTAGCACTAGCTTAGTCTGTTTCACTGTTGACAGAGTTTGAAAGAAGAAGTATATGCTTTTGTTGGAACAGTTCATTTTTCCGACATATAATAGGATTATTTTTCTAAGTGGAACAGTTCATTTTTCTTAAGTTAGTTGTGATGAAATGCTCAGAAGAGCATCTAAAACAACATGTCTACTAGCAAAGGATTTCCTCACACTCCAGGAGCACAGAATGAATGAAACGGTGGATTCATGGATTTTTACTTCCATGGTTGGATTGCGCATTGGAGGGTAACATGTAGCCAACACGTGTGACAGTACTTGTCTGGTGAAGACACGTGCACAGGTGAGCGCACAGGCCGAGAGGCTGAGAGGCTGTGTCGCTTTGGCATCAGACTCTTATATCTGCAAAGCCGGGCAGCTGCCCATGTCCTGAGGCCACAGTCACTGTCTGAGCCTGGGTTGTCAGTGCTAAACTGTATAGAACATGTTAGTGGTTATTTTATGTTTATAGACAGACCATGTCTCGTGTGAAAGCTCAGAACCTCCAGACTTCCCTCCCCGAGCGGCAGATCCTGCACTAGCACTGACTCAGGACCAGCTGCAGGTGCTGGGGCGTAGGTAGTGAACTTTGTGATCAGAGAAAGACATTTTAGGTTTATTTCAGCATGGGAATTGGCAACCCTAATGAGAGACTCATGTGAGACTCATTCTGCTTTCTGATTGAACCACAAAATCAAATTAAAGCCACTCGTGGCGATGATAGCCCTCGCCCCGGTGCGCACGCCCCTCCCACGCGACCACCGAGGACTCACGACTGCCACAGCACGCCATTCTGTCTTCCCCACAGCCGCCCAGGCCAACAGCTTGTCCTTTAGAAAAGATGCACATTGCACCTTTGTTCATTAGGAGTCATTGTGCCCCTGCTGGCCAACCCTCAAAAATGACCTATGTCCATAATATAGCTGTTTGCTTCTTGCATAGAATGTATTCTTCAAGTTTGATACAAATCAGATCATGTGACACTTCATGTCTATAATAGGGGGCGCTATAGAATTAGCTTTTCAGATACTTTATAGTATATTATAATCATACTGAGAACACACATTAGTGATTCAAATTTTAGCACAATCGGACTAAAAATGTGAGTATAAGATATGTTTAACTATTTTACTGGGGAGTCTTTGCCCCGCTGCTGACCAACTGTGAAAAATGTAATTGAATTGTTTGTTTGTAATCATGCATAGAATTTATTTCCCAAATTTAGTCTGGATCCGATCATGTTGATGTTTCATGTCTATGCTAGGGGGCGCTATAGAGTTCATTTTTCATTAACTTTATAGTGTATTATATTCAATTTATTAGTGATTTAAATTTCAGCACAATGAGACTTACAATTTTTTTGGGAAGTCTTTGCGCCCCTGCTGGCCAACAGTGGGAAATACCCAATGTCCATAATGCAATTTCTTGCTTGTAATCACGCATAGAATTTAATTCCCCAATTTAGTCCGATTTCGATAATGTTGACGTTTCATGTCTATGCTAGGGGGCGCTATAGAGTTCATTTTTATTAGATTTCATATTTCATCACATTCAGGCCTGGATCCTGCATTTGTGATTTGAATTTGAGCTCTAGACCAACGCCTGTGGCCGTGAGAGCTCATTGAAAAAACAGGAAATGAAGGCGTTATTTGTGTATAGACGTATTTATTAGTCGGGTCACTTTGGTCATTGTCGTGATGCCCATTTTATAAAATTTTTCGTGGGACCCTCAGTATGGGGACTTTTCGTTGATGTTCAGGCCCTCAAAATCGCGATCATTTGCAAGGAAAAATAAATAACCATAAGAAATCTACTAAGAACAATAATTATAACATAAACAACTTGTCTATCATGTCTATTTTTTAAGAAAAAAGTCAGCATTACATTTTTTTTCTCAGTATTCAAGCAGTGTATGATGCCCACCTCATATCCGGGGCCACACATGGGTCATTTTATGAAATTTTAAATTAAGAATGTGTGACCTTCATTGATTTTCTAATGTAACAAATAATAAAAACTTACCCAGGAGTGCACATATACTTCTTACAGTATATGCAGGAACTCAATGCAGATTAGTGAGAATATTCAATCGGATTATTTAGAGGTTATTTTATCATAGAATATACGTCTGTCACTTCCCCTTTAACTGAGCGCTTGAGTAGGCCGCTTTGTGCCATGATTAAAACCATTCATCATTGAAATGTGATTGGTCTGGCTGCGGTGATCTGTCAAAATGGCGGCCCGCTCGCTGTGTGGTCTGCTAGTTTCCATCCACTCATTGTTTTTATTATCATTTTGTATCACGCATTAGGCTCACAGGGCTATAAGTCTGCTCTATCCGTACTCCGTAGTCTATGGTCTAACTCTGCCAAAAGGAAACACTATGATTAACTGTGTGAATTTCAACGTAGCGCCCGGTGAGTTAGATTAATGACCATCATGTGGACTATAAGCGCAGTTTATTAGAAGTGTACAGTTTAACAAGGGTTTTCATGATGGCATTGGGACCTCACTGTCAATTCTGCCCATTATTTTTATGAGTCAACTGTGTAATTCTATTGTAGAGGCTGATATGCAGTGTTGCAAAAATATCAAATTATGAGATTTTGCAGAAAAAGGCAAGATATTAAATTATTTTGTTTTTTGTAGCTCATTCAGTTTGATAGGGGTGGGCGATATTGACAAAAAAAGAATAGGACATCGACTGTATTCAGAAAATATTAAAGCTATCCATTATTCATCATTTGCATATCTCCAAAAGAACCATTCTCTCATCATAAGGTGGAACAGGCACAGATTTGAGATTTGGAGATGCTGTCAGGCTAATAATGAGTGAATGAAACGCACTCCAGGTATGTTTTTGAGGAGGTAAGAACATTATAATAAGGCTTAAACCTCAAAAGAATCCATTTTGTGTAATACAGAACCATGCATTTTGTGTAATATACATGGTTCTATATTACACAAAATATAGACCCATGCATTTTGTGTAATATACATGGTTCTATATTACACAAAATATAGACCCATGCATTTTGTGTAATATACATGGTTCTATATTACACAAAATATAGACCCATGCATTTTGTGTAATATACATGGTTCTATATTACACAAAATATAGACCCATGCATTTTGTGTAATATACATGGTTCTATATTACACAAAATATAGACCCATGCATTTTGTGTAATATACATGGTTTATAATTGGATTATAATAAGGCTTAAACCTCAAAAGAATCCATTTTGTGTAATACAGAACCATGCATTTTGTGTAATATACATGGTTCTATATTACACAAAATATAGACCCATGCATTTTGTGTAATATACATGGTTCTATATTACACAAAATATAGAACCATGTATATAGAACCATGTAATATTGAAACATGTATATTACACATAATGCATGGTTCTATATTTTGTGTAATATAGAACCATGTATTTAGTTCTTACATGGCCTACATATCTTTTGGTCTTAATTTATAGTTGGTTGACGCATAGTTTTTCACGATTTTGTCCAGATTTAGGTATATTCTAGTGCACTTGGAGACCTGGTTCAGTCTTGATGCCATGTTTTTGAGGTGTTATTATTAGAAATGTCAGGTGTTTATCAAATGGAAAGGGCGTCTTCTCATTGTTAACATGACTGGTCTCTCGTGGGCCTTCCTCTCAAAGTACTTTTGAAGTGCAGGTACTTTAGAGTGTGTAACTATGGTAATGCAAATGTTGCTGCTGTGCAAACGACTTCACTTTTGGTTGTGGCATGAGATCTGTTGAAGTACTTAAGTGGGAGTGTGGTTATTTTCACCTTTGCGTGTCAAGAAATTGTCAAAATGTATTAGGAGGCAGCCATAATATTAAAGAGTTGAGACTACATGATTTGTGCTGACTGCTTTGCCTATAGTATTCTCTGTGTAATGTCTCCTTTTGGTGAGCTTTGTCAAACACTTCACATGTGTTGTAGAAATGGTTCAAGTAGCCCGAGAGGCACTACACTCTGGATGTCTAACGCACGAGAAGTATTTACTGTCAGCACAGGGTCCAGACACATGTACAGTCAACACATGTGGTAGTACTCTTCATTTAAGTTTGGCCAAGCTTCTAATGTTGGGAGTATTTTAATGACATTGGTACACTCCTGAGATTTTTATATGGACATGTTACATATCATTCTTTTTTTCTGTTTCTGTATAGATTGATGTATTGTACAGTAAAAAGGAAACCAAACAAACAAAACAAAATAATATAACAAATAACATATACATGTTTATATATGGCTTTCAGGTGGAGGTGAACAGCAGACTGTGGTCCACTGCTGCTCTCCCTTCTGTGTTGGTACATCCTCAGACATCATCTTCTCCCATCTATAACTCGCTTCTCAAACCTAATTCAAAACACACTAGGAAAACAACAGGGCGAGACAGGTCAGACCCAGAGGTGTAATCACCCATTATGGGCCTGGATTATTCTGCTAATGATGAGCCCACACTTATGAAAACGTATAAGTTCAATAGGCTGAGCGATTAAACGGAAACTGTAAGCAAACATGTGTTCGTTTCTATGTAATGACAATGCATGGTTCTACTCCCTTTAGGCAGATATAAGACTGTGTCCTCCAACATTCTGACCAGAACTGAAGAAGCAGCTTGGATGAGCTGTGAAATGTATTTGACCAAATAAACTTTTGTCCAGTTGACAAATTGATTTTCCTTTGCCATTGTTTTTTATAGTATGTTATGTATCTATGTATGTATAGTATGTTTTTTATAGTAAGTATAGTATAGTGTTTAATATTTTCCATTTCAATTGTGATTTTGATACATTAATTTGCCCCTTTTTCCGGTCTAAACCTGCACATGTCGATAGTCAGAATTATGATTACTCACATTCAATGTGACTTTATGACATTTTAAACATCTGATAACTCCAGAAATCAGATAATAATCAGATTGTGGGAGTCTGTGTAAACGTGGCCAGTGTTCACACACATATAAACAGTGTTGGAGTAGCCTGTTCTTCTTCCTCTCGTCAGAACAAATGTAAACGTCACACTGGCTCTGGCTCTTTCATGTGAGCTCAGCCCACCTCAGTGTGTGAGCCCCTCTGCAGCTGCATGTCCTCATATGGAAGCACTGGCCCCTCTGCAAGTGCAGCACAGAGCAAACAAACCTGCTTCTGTAAAACACCAAAACAAAGCCTTTTTCACAATAACACACAACACGTTTTTTTCTTTATTGTATTTATTTAATGAATATATGAGTATTAAACATGAACCTTTTTAGACTTTTTCACAACCCTCAGAAACCAGAGCATAGTTTTGCCATCAAACTCAAGCTAATAACAACCAGCATGCTAACCACACACTTCCTCATTCTTTCACATAAAATGCTTTATAATGCCATGCTAATAGTACAGACTTAGTCTGATCTCAAGAGCTGCTTATACAATATATTTGCACTGATCTTGCTCAAATGCATAGAAAAAAGTACTGGCACTTTAACACAAAAATATTAAAATCCACTTATTTTACTATATATTTAAGAAGATTATTATTTAAATGATTAGCCGTGTATTGCATTGAACTGCAAAAGACCCTGTGAATCTCAGCCCTACTGTCGTGGCAATACAACATGTAGAGTATATTTTGTTATAATGGATATTGTCTTCACAGGAGCCAAACACTGATAACCTTATGTGTTTATGTGGAATGCTTCTCTTCCTTTTGTAAATCACTTCTCCTGTAGCTCCGTACGTCACGTTTCTAGTGCTTATTGGTCCCTGCTGCATGTTCTATCACATCAGAGGAAAACATGCATTACAGCCACGACTAGGAAAGGAGGTTTGTGTAAATACCAGAGAAGGATTCATGCCGGTCCAATGTCGCTTTTGTCATGTATTTAAATCAACACCAAGAAATCCATCACTGAGTTGTAAGTCATATGCATAAAGTCAGATGTGCTTTGACCTGGTTTGGAATAACACTTAACTTGACTTAAACTTGGACTGTTTTTTTGTCCATCCATTAAAGGACTATTTTCTGATCTATGTTATAATTTTTGTCTCCTCATTAAAAACATACCTGGAGTTGTGTTTTGTTTTATTCACATGTTTAACACACAAAACCAGCATATTTAGGTTCTTCTCTCAAACTAAAAGCTCTGTTCTGCCTTGTGATAATACAAAAAATCGGCATTTGGAAATTCGGCATCCCAGGAATTGCTAATCTATTGAACAAAAGGTAAAGGTAGCTTTAAAACTACATTTTCATGAGCTCATAAGATGGAATTTTTGCAGCATTTGCAGCTTTGGAGATATAGACAGTCCAAAGTGAATGATGTTTTTGATGAGGTAACAGCATTGTAACACGGCTTAAATCTCACAAGAGTCAGTTTTACCTGATTTAGGACCTTTAAGGCAAACTAGAAGCTACATGGCAAACCTCCAAAATCCTCTAAAACCTTATGTTGATATGACCCTCCAATTATCTGCTTATATAAAGATATGGTTAATTCTGGATTCAGGGATTTTGGACACAGGAGAATTAAGCAGATAGTAGTTATCTATTAAAACATACATTCTTACTGGAAGCGGGGTTCCCTGTCCACAAATCTGACCTGTAACATGACCTGACAGGCTTATCTGCTTGTTCACATTGAGATAGATGTGCAGAATGTTAAATACCAAGCGTGGTCCGTCCATAAAGCAAATATGCCTGCTTACATGGAAAAAGAAAGGAAAAAAATATATATCAGCAGGTAGTGACAAACGTAGTGTATTACTGTAGAATCAATGAGAAAAGCACTAAACTGTTATTTTATTATGATGGGTGACCAATGAGCCATTTTATAGTTCCCCTTCCAATTTACCTTCTCATGCTTGTTTTTGGAGTGATTTGTGCAATATTAAATCGCTTCTTTTCTTTTTTTTTTCCAAACTTTGTATATTTATATAATGCAGACATTGTACAAAATAGCAATCATTTCACAAATAACAAGAAAGTTAAAAAAAAAACATATTTTGCACTGTCTTTTTCATTACAATAAAAATAACAAACACACACATATAAACAACCCTACCAACATTCTCCATTTAAATTATGATATAATTGTCCTGTTTTACCAATTATTTTACATCAAGTCCAGATAAGTCAGTAATAAAGTGTGACCAAAATACAAAAATGATAAAAATAAACAAAAAAAACAGGTTAAAGAGAAGAAATTAATCTTAAATCGCTTATTTTCAAGACTATATTACCATTCACCGCCACTTTCACCACTAACATACGGCCCCTGCTCTGTGTTGACTTCCTTCTCC
>KN500069.1:13103-29301 GCA_000787155.1 Scartelaos histophorus | reverse complement strand
ATTTAAAATTTGGGGTGCATAAAGAAGTGGACTCAGGGAGGGTGCAGGGCTGCATGGAGACTGTGTTTTTGGCCTTGTGTGCAACATTTTACTATTACAGAGCTGTTCAATAATTACATGAAGAATAGTTGCATTTATTTAAAGTCATTTGTGTTTAAGGAAAGAAATATCTCTTTTTAGTGTCTGCTCTCTGTACCTACCGCATCATATCGGGTCTCATACACTCACTTACAAATTCAATATTGTCTAATCAAAATAATATTTGAAGAAAACTATTTAACATATTAAAAACACAACATTAGAGAGCATGCTAGTTTAGCTATGAGTCCAGTATATAAATACATTTGCAAATCTTATGGTCATTGTATTATAAGTAAAATACACAGAATAAACAGTCTTTAGTGTTTTAATGGGTTGTGCATTAATCTCCATTTGCAGAAAACTAGTTGGTTAGTTTAAGAGAGTGTTGCATTGTTTATCTGGCAGTGCACTGGTCTAATGGCTCGGGCCCCTTTTGAAATTGTACTCTCCACTTTCTTATGCAAAACCAGCACAGTCTGGGATTGTATTGGTCATTATATAGTCCTGCACAAACAGAGTGCAGCACAGCATTAGGAGGAGAGAAGCGAGTGGGCTCAGAGGCAGACAAGAGCTCCATAAATGTTAATGCATTCTTTGTCACTTGTACCAGTCTGATAAGGCCCATCTTTTGTTATCGCCTCAAATGTGTTAATAGATTCTACTGCCGCCCTATAGGCCAACATATCTGCAGTGCATGATAACACTAAAAGGATTTGGTCCAACAGATGTAAGTGTGGCTCTCTCAATACAAGGCCTTGGTTCCTGCTACTGAGATCAAATGGTTTTTGTAGGAAACCTCCTGTGAACCTGTTTCAAACATGCTCGGTCAAAGAAGAATGTTATTTCCCCCCCCCATCCCGTTTTTTTCATAGGCCAATTTCAGAAAATCTGTAAAATTCTGGGCTTGGTGAGAGTTGAGTCTTTTCTCACAGTGGATGTTTCTGTCCTTCTCTCCTTTTTTATTAGAAAGTTAAAGGTGCCACTTCTTTATCTCCCCAGGGCCATAGTTTTGTTTTGTGTGGAATGTTACACACCAGGGCATTAAACTGATCGATCTTGCAGTTGTTTATTCAATTACAGATGTGTTTTGTGTGTGCCTGTGTGTGTGTGTACGTGTGTGTTATGATGGTCCCAGCACTGTAACAAGAAAGGGAAACCACACCATAGGTAACAAGCTCAAACATATTTTTTATTTACAAGTGTTAATGTGAATGTTCAACCAAGATGAATTAAAAGAAGCCAGGGGTCACCCGTGGGTGCAGTATGAGGCAGCTGCAGTTTGCAGGTGCACAGACCTGAGAGGAGACACAGCACAGCAGCTAATAGGCCAAAGCACATATGAACCTGGCCTGTAACAATTAAATAATATCTTGAGGAACATCTCCACATATTAAAGCAGTGACCAAGGGTTTGTGGCATCACCTCTTTGTTTTAATGTAGATGGAGATGTTCATATTGTACTGTGGAAATTATGCTTCATGAGTAAAAGTTGCATAGGGCACCTTTAAGTTCTGATTTGGTGAATTGTATAGAAGAGAATAGGTGCTGGTGTGGCATGTTTTCAGTCATGCTAAGAAGAGTTACTGCGGCTGAGTACATGATACAATTATGATTTTTAACTCCTCAATAAGACTCTCTGTGTTTTCATTTTCTGATATAAAGATTGCATTGGACAAAATAGCCCCATCTGGTCCACCTCGCCCCTAAACTGAGCCTGTTTACTGCTGGCAACCTGATGAGACCATGATTAGCATCCACTTCCTTCAATATATAAACATACTTTAAGGCTAATCTCATTCTCTATGGATTTGCTGTGCTACTTCCTGGTAAAAAAAGTGATGCAAGCTGGGACTGCTTATGCCAAGGAAAATCTGGAGGCAGCAGAAATGAAGAATTCGTAGATGGTTGGGTTTTATCTGTGTTGATGGATTGTCATGGGTATAGAGGGAAGCAGGAGGAGGAGGGTAAATAAGAGAGGAACATTTCAGTGGGAAAAAAATCTCACTTTTCACTAGATAGATTTGCATAAGCTGAAACCCAGGCTCAATTTACAACAGAGCAATAGGGTCTAGGCGACTCACAAAGAATTTCTCTAGTGACCAGTGAAGCATTCTCATTTCACAGACCTCTGGATGTACTGTAAAGTGTCAATCTCCAAGTATAGGAAACCAATCTTACACATGTTGCCTATATACAAAATGTAAACTAGGTCTGTGCAGGATGGAGTGCAACTATCAAAGTGCAACAAGGCAACACAGAAGAGGAACTTTGAAAAGACCATGATAAGACTGGGCTTTACTGGATGCTGACAGTCTTATGGAAATATCAATGTTTTACAGCGAACATAATTCAGACACAAACGGTTTATGAGTTTAACTAGATCATATTACATCTTATTTTGCGCTGCTTTTATGCAAAAATGTTTTTCATCTACTTAAAATGTCAGTTAACAGATTATAGTCGTATTTTTTTACTCAAAATTGTTCCCATGTGGATCAATAAAGTCTAAATCTAAGTAAAGAAATTCAACATGTGTGCAGATTATAATAAAACATCATCAAATTCTTCAGAAAATACCCTGAAAAATACATATAGAAGTATATTATATTGACTAAAAAATACAGTGAATGTTTAAACCAGAGGTGCCTTGAGGTATTTCTAGATGTGCCTCAGGGGGAAAAAAACATTCAAACTTTGTCCTGTGCAACGTCCAAAATGAAAATATTTGCACATTTGGTCTAAATTGCAGTTTTATAAGTGGGTTGTATGTAGGATTTTGACTAAAAACTGTGCAGTCACGTAAAAAAGATTAAAAACTGACATGGAATACTCTATTTTAATTGAATCTGCACATTTTTGAGTAGCCTACGTCCACAGCGCACCACTCTTTGAACTTGTATTTTTCAGAAATAGAAGATATTTGAAAAGGTATGGCAACTTTTCTCTCCCGTTTCACCTTTTGGTTTATCGGTGTGATGATGACGCACATAAAACACAAAACAGCTCCTTTCATGGATGCAGACCCCTCGGCTATTTCACCTGTATTCTATCTTCACCGCCATCTTTACCGCTTGATAATTACAAGATGTTCAGTTTAGTCAATGAGAAAAACTCCGGCATTGATAAATCACCATAACAGCCGTGATTTATGAGCACAGACTTTTAAAGCTTAGTTAAATGTGTTATCTGTAACAAACTTTCTTCTTTTAACCTCTGGGAGTTGATAATGCGCTCCACTTTTCATTGAGGCGCTGGTTGGCGTGTGCGTGAGGGACTCAGACTGCCGAGACGTCCCGGGGGAGTTCTTGTAGTATTCCGCCATTGAGGCTAATGTGGCCAGACAAACAGAATAGTGCTTTCTGTTGGACTAAACTGGGTCGCTTTGGGGAGACGGACTGCTTTGGCGATGAGGAAGTCTGGCTTTCACGCAATTTTGGCCCCGCTCGGATGCGCCTTAAACTAGTCTTCAGTCATAGCTCTTAGTGCCCTGTCAATATTGTATCAACAAAAGAGGTCACGGACAGAGCGAGTCTGCATTGTGTCTGCCCGAAGAGAAAAGATTGCACCATTTTCACTTTGGGTCCAGTCCCCCGAGGCGGCGTACGCGACAGGAGTAATGCTTTATTAGGCTCATAGGAGTTTATTGTTAAGTCAACCAAGAAGGTCGCTCGTGATTAGGGAGGGTTAACGCCGCGCTATATCACTTTAAATGAAATATTGACTTTTGGCATTGTCGTGTAATGGTGATATCTCAGAGCTAGACTTTGGAGATTTATCACACCCTGATCAGGCTCTGAGGACAAGACAATCACACCATGGTTTTTTTCTTCAGGCAAAAAGAGCAATTTTGTACTCAATGAAGCAAGGATTTGAGTCACTTTGACAACCAAATTACATTATTTTGATTAATGGTGCTATATTATGCTAAATTGATTTGGCTAAATTGATTATAATGCTGTTAACGCCTCAAAAATACACCTGGATGTTTGAGTAACCCTTTATTATTAGTCTGTCTGCACCTCAGAACTCAGCCTAAACATGCAGGATTTGTGTGTTAAACATGTGTGAATAAAGCAAAACACAACTCCAGGTATGTTTTTAATAAGGAAAGATGTTAACAGATCATCAGAAAATAACATAATATGGACTTTTCAAGGGCTTGATATATGGACTTATTAACATATGAAGGACTTTGCACAAATATATAGGGCTAAGGAGTAATAATAAGCTAACCCATAATAGCGATTGACTTTTTATCAGTGTTTAAATTAAATATTATCGCACTGATTTGAAAGCGCGTGAAAATCTATTGTGACACGGTGACAGCTTCACATTCTACTACAGGCATCCCATTTTTTTCCTCTGACACGCAAGTAATAGAGCGCTTTGTCCGGTTGAAATCCAGTACAATAGTGGTCCGGTTTTCCAAAGCTGCAGGACTCTAGCTCACGAGCGTCTCATGTCTGATCAGTCAGTCTTGGAGATATTTGGGTATCAGTGTGAAATGAATGCTCGGCTTAGCTTTTAGCACCAATCGCTCCATGTGACACGAAGAGAGAGGTCCTGCACGCTGTCTGCTGCATAGTTCCCAGCCCATAAATGCATACATGAATTACTAACATAAAAGATTAGCATTTTGAACATTATGATGTGCGTTTAGTCTTATATCATACACGAGACACGAACGCTATTACAATGGTGCTCCTGCAGATGTTTGTAAAGTGAATGTATCCCGTGCCTCTAGGCCACAAATCTGTTTAGCTGTTTATGTGAAGTTTTATGCTATGACTAAATGTGCTTTCATGCCTATCACGCAGTATGCCTCTGCCTGCAGCCCTATATATGCACAACACATGTTAGCCTGTCCAGATGGCTAATGGCAAAGTCTTCCCAATTCTCAACGCTGCTTAAGAATGCCACTCTGTTCTCTATTCATCTTTTGTATTACGTCTATTACTGGACACTGTCTGGCCTAGTTATCTTCAGAATTATCTCTGTGTTGATTAAATAGCTGAATTTAAATGAGCACAGGAAGTGGCGGCCATAAATGGATAAAGGCTGTTGGCATGGTAACAGTGTCTCCCTCAGCAGTGGATGGCGTAATATGTCTGCAACTTTGCTAGAGCTTTTTGGATCTCGTCCGCTCGTGGTGTAGAATCGCAAACGCCGCGGTCGAAAGCCGATGTGGTGTTGATCAAATGTTTAGAATCGTGTAAACTGTGCGGCGGGGAGAGGGTCAAACGTGGTGAGAAGCTGAGGGAGCATGAGGAGCCTGTGTGTGATGTGATGTGGCGTTGTGCTGCCTTAATATAGAGACGCAGTGATGTGTGGAGCATTGTGTAAGACCATGCAGCTGCTCGTGTGATTCTGTTTGTTCTTTACACAGCATTCTTCAAATGTACTATGTGCTCGCTCTAAGAATATTGAATCAGTGGCGCTTGTTAAACCTCAAAAATAAGGGGCTCTCAAAGGACTATTTTTGACTTTTTGATTTGAACCATGTTAAAACGTCCCATATTAAACTGTTTTTCCTCATCTAAAACATACCTGGAGTTTTGTTTCGCACGTTTCGCGCACAAATCCTGCATCGTCTTTCAAACAGAGAACATTCTGCTCCATCTTTTATTTCGTGCGGCAATACAGGAAGTGCTCCACTGTGTTTTTAAACTCCATACACCTTCACTAGAAACAAAAGGAACTAAAAGGTAAAAGCATTAGCATAATAACGTGACTTAAAGCTCACAAGTTTCAATTTTGTGTAATATAAGTCCTGACTATAGAAGATACAAAAATATAAGTCTAACCAGATCTATCTATCCTGCAGAGCTTATAAATTTTGGAGAGGGTCAAACGTGGTGAGAAGCTGAGGGAGCATGAGGAGCCTGTGTGTGATGTGATGTGGCGTTGTGCTGCCTTAATATAGAGACGCAGTGATGTGTGGAGCATTGTGTAAGACCATGCAGCTGCTCGTGTGATTCTGTTTGTTCTTTACACAGCATTCTTCAAATGTACTATGTGCTCGCTCTAAGAATATTGAATCAGTGGCGCTTGTTAAACCTCAAAAATAAGGGGCTCTCAAAGGACTATTTTTGACTTTTTGATTTGAACCATGTTAAAACGTCCCACATTAAACTGTTTTTCCTCATCTAAAACATACTTGGAGTTTTGTTTCGCACGTTTCGCGCACAAATCCTGCATCGTCTTTCAAACAGAGAACATTCTGCTCCATCTTTTATTTCGCGTGGCAATACAGGAAGTGCTCCACTGTGTTTTTAAACTCCATACACCTTTACTAGAAACAAAAGGAACTAAAAGGTAAAAGCATTAGCATAATAACGTGACTTAAAGCTCACAAGATTCAATTTTGTGTAATATAAGTCCTGACTATAGAAGATACAAAAATATAAGTCTAACCAGATCTATCTATCCTGCAGAGCTAATATAAATTTTATAGTCTTGTCAATTTGTCAGTTACCATATTTAGTCATGGCTCCAAACTTCAGATTTCATTAATATAGTTTTTTTTTTCTTGTTTCTTCAACACACCGACACACTGCTCTCTAGAGGATGCCCTACCCCCTCCTGGCGGGTGGTGGTACTGCACCCACAGTCAGTCCAGTTCATTTGACAGGATCATTATGTTATAATTTAACATTTAAAATCTCAATATTCATCTTAAATTACATCAGCGCTAGGAAACTCTGGTGCCTAAAGGTGGCTGGCGTCGTGCTAAACATCATCACAACAAAGAACCATGAAGTTGATGGCACCTCTGAAGAATAGCTGCAGATCACAATAGCAAGCAGGTTTTTTTTTGTTTTTTTCCTACCTAATTGACTATGCAAAGCTGCACAATCTGATTAAGAAAATAAAAGTAAGAAACAAAAGGAACTAAAAGGTAAAAGCATTAGCATAATAATGTGACTTAAAGCTCACAATTTTGTGTAATATAAGTCCTGACTATAGAAGATACAAAAATATAAGTCTAACCAGATCTATCTATCCTGCAGAGCTAATATAAATTTTATAGTCTTGTCAATTTGTCAGTTACCATATTTAGTCATGGCTCCAAACTTCAGATTTCATTAATATAGTTTTTTTTTTCTTGTTTCCTCAACATACCGACACACTGCTCTCTAGAGGATGCCCTACCCCCTCCTGGCGGGTGGTGGTACTGCACCCACAGTCAGTCCAGTTCATTTGACAGGATCATTATGTTATAATTTAACATTTAAAATCTCAATATTCATCTTAAATTACATCAGCGCTAGGAAACTCTGGTGCCTAAAGGTGCCTGGCGTCGTGCTAAACATCGTCACAACAAAGAACCATGAAGTTGATGGCACCTCCGAAGAATAGCTGCAGATCACACTAGCAAGCAGGGTTTTTTTTGCTTTTTTCCCACCAAATTGACTATGTAAAGCTGAAAATAAGAGTAAGTAAATACAGAGCAGTAATAAAAAAGTAAATTTTACATAATAGGCCTGCTTTAAAATAACTGTAATTAAGTAAATGCATATGTCTAATGTTATATTTTAGAACATTCCAGCCAAAAGAACAACATATAACAATACTCGATGAGGACAAGCAGGTGCTGGACCTCCAGGACTAAACTGAATACTGTGATAACTCTACCTACTTAATTACAAATCAAATTCTTCATCTAAAGATCATCACGAATCACCCGTTGCATTTGCACCTCCATTTGAGAAGCGCCACTTTTAATACCTCATACATAAACACAACACTGGACCAACGCCGCACAGATATTCAGATTGCTCCTTGTAATTTAAGCAGTAATCAAAATCTCATCTGCAGGTCTCGTAGCGGGCTCATTATAGCGCTGTGGTGAGAAGCTAATCTTTGAGGTGTTCTTTATTAATTGGTCGCCCAGAGGGGTTTGTTGACAGGAAATAAGAGGCTGTTGTTCTCTGGCAACACAATACTAATTAAAGTGTTGACTGTGAGACAGAGTATGTGACAAAGTACATGAGCGCTGTGCACATTCCCATCTCCAATAAGCTCGGGGTGTTTAACTTGATACCGGCGTAGGCTTTGAGGACACGAGGCCAACGGCGCTGCAGCCATTTGAGGAGATGCCCAGATCTGTTTGGAATAATGATACTGATGTGACCCTGAACATCTGGAGAGGGGCTGCTTTGGGTTGAAATACTGCATTTATATTTTTGCTATGGGGATGATCAAGTTTACCTGGTAACAATCCATAACAACCACATTTTTATTATATATAACTTTTATACTGGGTCATAGTGTCAAGGTTACGCTATTTTCTAATCTATATTATAGTGTTTCCTCATCAGAAGCATATATGGAGTTGTGTTTTGTTCCATTCACACATATCAGGTTTTTCATGAAACAAAAAACAAAAAACTCCCCCCAAAATTTAAATTAGGACATAAATTATGGCAAAATAAAATTTAGGAGATTATATAGACGATTATAGACGATATTTAACACGCAAATCCTCCATATCTAAGTTCCCCTTTACTTGATTCATTTGGTCATTTCAGCCCTGTAATTCGGTCTCTACTGAACAAAAGGTAAAAAGTAGCCACTTCATGACATTCACAAGGTGGAACTGAGCATTTTAAGCTTTGGAAATGTCGCTAATAAACCAGGATGATTCAAACATGTGTGAATGAAATAAAACTCAACTCCAGGTATGTTCTTCATTTATATTATAACGTGTCTTAATGCTCATTTTGCAGTCATAATATAGGACATTTAAATAGGCGGTTACTAAACCTAATCATTTAAAAAAACTATTTGTTCCTTATGAATTAATGATGTAATATATATACAATTTTGGTCTTTTTTAATGCTGTAAATAATGTTACCTTCTTCCTATTAGAAATCAAAGACAAAACAATCTCTGGTCACAGTGTTATAAATATAAAACTTGCACTTCTGTTGCTTTTGCTTTCCAGCTTATGGATTAATTAGGTGTTTTATAATCCTTTAGCGCCTCACGCACTTCCTGTCAGATTTTACCCAGACTTGGAATTGGCATAAAGTTTACGCATTTTGCACATGAGTCTTGGTGGTATTTTTTTTTTTTTTCCTCTAGCATAGTAAACTAGCCACTAGCACTGAAATCACTGAAGTCACTGTTAAATCTGCAGTATTTTTTGTGAGAGAAAGATTATTTTTCATTTCAAACATTATTTTCCTCACAATATTTGAGTATATTTGAATTCACGAATGCAAAGAATTACAATGCATTACATTTACTAAACAATATCTAGGAAAACTAAAGAGCGATTTGCCATCCTCGTCACGCTCCCTACTGTAAGAATCCATCAGCGTTAGCGTAATGACAAACTGATTATGTGGGTGGAACATGTGGAGCTGCAGGTCAAAGTTCACAGCCTCAGAGCGGTAACACACGGGGCGGAGAGCTGCTCCCGCTGAGACACTACAACATCCTGAGTGTTTGCCAAAAGACACGCTAATGAACTGCTCGGTCATTAGCACGCAACTTCATCACCCCTCTGCACCCGCCTGACACGGCTCAGATTGATCGGACAGTGTATTAGGCGTGCGGCTGGGTGGTGTTTGTGCGCTACTGCTTAATGGAAAGACAATATTTACCCACAAGGCTTAGGGGGGACTACGTGGTCTGTTTAATTTGATGTTGTTGTTTCGTTGAGCAATGCACTGGTATGATCCGAGAGGTTACACGGACATAGGGTAGCCGACTGTCCCCCACATAGGCCTGTCACGATAAATATTATCGACTTATCAATACATGTTAGATGGAGCTTGCATTTTTCATTGTGGGTACTTTTTTATAATACTATTTTTTATACTACTACTACTATACTATACTATACTATAATACTATTTTTAATAAGATTTTAGCTGTGGAGGGGTTAAATACACGAGTTCTATGACTTATATAGATGCAAACTAACTACTTGAGTGTTTAATCTAGTTGTGTCAGTGTCATAAATACGTTTCCATACTGGTTTTTGTCTATATTTACTTGAGCAATAAACCATACTTCAAAATTTGTTATCATGCCAAGTCTAACTCCATAATTATAAAATGAATCCCTGACAATATATTAAGTTCTTATTTACTTAAGCCACACTTTAAACCTACTGAGACATTAAAATTGTCTTAACTTGAACTTAACTTGAGTGTAAAAAACATGCAATGTATAATACAGAATAAAATCAAAATGAAATTCAAACTTAAGATATTGGGGCCATGTTAAAAGTTATTACAAAAATCTCGAGTAGCACAATAGGAATGTGTGAGTAAGGAAAGATTAAGTAACATTTATTTGAAGGACTTTGCTTATAATTTATTTTTTATTTTACATGACCCTTATTTATCCAAGTAGGTCAATAAAAAACAGTTCTCATTTGTGTAAAAACTGCAAGTACAAAGACATTAGCAGTTCTTGCTGATTTACGGTAAGAAGATTGAAAATATTTAGTAGAAAACATAAAGATTCTACCTTATATTATACTAAAAAAATCACAAATCTTGCCTCAACAACTTATTTGTTTCTAGAATCTCTATACAGTCTAAACAAAAAAGCGCAATATATAAGAATGTGAATCATTTTAAAAATATGGACACGTACAAAAAATAAAGCCACAACAGGCTTCTTTTTATGCTAGGGGGTAAAAAAAACAAAACAGACAAAAAAAAAAACAAGAAAGCAATTATGTTTCATCATTGCACTAGGCAGGCTTATGTAAGTATTGAACCAAAATCTTAAAAACCAAAAAAATCAGACTCGTACAACCAAAGAAACCAGAAATGTCCATATCAAAATGGGATCTATACCGTGTGAATACATTTTATGGTGAGGCCCGTGTTGTCCCACTTCTAGCTGGATCTTGTTATAGCAGTGAAAGGATTCGCGCTCAGTCCTTGACCTGTTCAGGAGGCAGAGCTGCTCGAGCGACTGCAGATGAATTTAAAGGAGGCAAAGGAAGACACAAGCAGAGCAGACACAGTGGCCCAGTGCCCCAGTGCATCTTGGGAACCGTCAGAGGAGCTGAAGAGAAGCTCTCCTGAATGCTGTTGACCTCCAGACCCTGTTCCCCTGTAGTGACAGTTCGGGGGAGCTGTTTTTGCAACACCTACATGTCCCGTCGAGACATGGACATTGTAATTTCCATGAATATAATTATTTACCAGCATTTGAATTGTTTGGCTATAGGAAAGGCTGAATTCTGATTGAACAGAGGGCAAATAGAAATGTAGGAAATATATAGTTTTATTTTTGTCAATTTCATTATGGAAGAATATAGGGCTGCACGATATATCGAAAAAATATCGTCATCTCGATAATGGCACGTGCGATATCCACATCGCAAAGATGCGCGATATTTTTTAATTGTTTTATGTGTAAATCGTGAGTTTATTGCGTTCTGGAGTTCACAATTCCGACGCGCCCTTAAACGTAATGTTTTGCTAGCTAGAGCGAGCGCGTGGACTCGCAGTGCATGACGGGAAAACACTACAGTCACCATGGCGGGTAATGAAGAAGTCAGTGAAGACGACAACAGCCAACAACTTGTGCCTAAAAAGCACAGCAGCTCCGGAATTTGGGACTTTGGCTTCAGACGGGACGACGTGTCACAGACGCAAGTGCTGTGCAAGTCGTGCCGGAAAGTTATCGCAACGTCGAGAGGAAACACGACGAACTTACACAGCCACCTCGAACGCAACCACAGGGAGCTATACAGTGATTTTATTCAGTCAAAAACTTCAGCAACCAATGTTACGCAGGTACAGTCGCAAAAACGAAAAGCACAGACGAGCTTAAATGAAAGTTTTGCGTGCGGCACTCCTTATGAAAAACGTCAAAGAGGCAAACGTGAATGTACGAAGCATTTTTTTTTTAAGTTAAAAGAAAATATCGCAATAATATCGTTATCGCAATGCTTGACACCCGTATCGCATATTGCATTCATTTTCAATATCGTGCAGCCCTAGAAGAATAGTAGATTTTTGGTAAGTTATTTAACTCAAATTCTAACTAAATATTTATTTGGAAACACACAGTAGAAGCTCAGGTTAGTGGAACATGAAATCCAGCCCTGTGTGTGTTGCTACAGGCGTTTACTTTATGTATTTGTTGTCTTTGCCAAATGAGTCCTCACACATACAAGTCGTAAATAAGACGTGGATGAATAGACAGAACTGCTCCGTCTGCTTTCCCAGCATTAGCCGTCTCTGGATCCAGTGCTGTAATATGCGAATACTAAATCTAATTTCCACCACCAGGGCACCAGAGCCCGTCTTTAACAAGCTTTTTGAACTTCATTTGTAGCTTCATTACATTAATTAAAATGCCTCAGTAATTTGAGGCCAAAATACAATTAGACAACACAATTAAGTCTTTTTGTCTCTGTGAATATAAAGTTGTTGTTTTACAAAGCCATTTGAGGGTTTGATTTTGCTCAGGCTAAATGTGCATTATTTCCCATTAGTGGCCGTTTTATCAGCTTGAGTGCTGTTATTTATATAGTCACTGCAGCTTGCATAATAAATAGTGCTGCACTGATCTCTGCACACACACATGCCATGGATGATGTATTCTGTTTAACAATGGATCATTGGTGTGAGTATTCAATTAGTATTTGTGTAATTATGACAGACAAAGAGGCCAACCTTCTCACTCTTTGGGTTTTCTTACAGTAAAATCAACCCCCAACAAAGGTTATACATTTATTTAGCACAGGTTTAAACCATAGACTGTATAAAAAAGTGGACTAAGCGAGTGTGACGTCCCTCATAGTGTTTAGCGTCGCTCAAATGAGGCTCACGATGCTTCACGGCTACAGGAGCGAATCTGGAGCCAGGATCTTATGGATGTTATGAATATGGTTTTTTTTGACTAACAAAATAGCGAAAAAAAAAATCAGGATCATGTGTCGCGGGTTAATTCGAACATTTTAAGACCAAGATGACGAGGATCACTGCAGCAGTTACAGAGAGACGAGCGACAAGATCCTAATGTAAGTCAATGGGAGCCAGAGTCAGTAGGAGCCGGAAGAGCCTCCTGGAGCACTTCCTATTTGGCACGCGGCGGCTAACGCGTTAGCTATGTCCATTCATATATACGGTCTATGGTTTAAACCAGATGCTCTTCCTGTTTCCACGCTGCCATTTTGACTGGAACACAAACCACAATCCAAACAACAGCGACTAGAACGGATCGTGGTTTCTAACTGCGTCAAAAACTGCATATTAGAACATTAATCTAACCAAAGACATAAGCTGGCACAGATAATCAGATGCAGTAATGTAGGTAGTATCGTTGTGTTATGTGAGAAAACAATTGGGCCCGATCAGCCATTTTCAACAGTGTGTTAAGCGTCTGTTTAGTATGAACGCTCATAAACCAGAGAAGGCAATTATTGGTTTAAATGAGACAATAGTGGCAATCTTTAAACATCTATTGCAAATATATTGGCATAGCTCATGACCGTTTGACCTTTGAACTGCACTTCTCCCTCTCCTTACACTGGAGTTTGCTGACACTAGTATTGTGCTCTAACCGTATTGACAGGCCGACCTCCCCCTGCGCCCAGATACTGTACAGCCCTGTGTTTGTGTAGAGTCTGCGTCTGTTCCCATCACGTCACATCGCGGGGTGAAGAAGACAGCGCTGTGGATCTATTCCTGTACACATGCTCACATTAGCATCAGTGCGCTGTTCTGCTGCGCGTGCAGATGAATAATGACATGTGTGATATTTGTGGGACACACTCAACTAGGTTAGGTTTGATATCAGGAGACAGCACGGCAAAGGCTGGGAGGAAACAGGTTAACTCGTGCAAGAGTTACACCTTTATTGTGCCAGATCAAGAAGAAAGAAGAAAATGACAGAAATAACAGTCGCACTGCATCCATATCTCAGTTTTGATCAGAGTTGATGAATATAAACTGCAACATTTACCATTTTTCTACTCTGACCTATAAAGGAATTACTGTTTTAAAGGGCCCATATTAGATTATTTTCTGATGAATGTTATAATGTTGTTTCCTCCTCAAAAACGTACCTAAAGTTATGTTTTGTTTAACTCACACATTTAACACACAAACCCTGTGTTCTGAGCTCTTCTATCAAACAGAAACCTCCGTCCCACCTTGTGATGTCACACGCTGATACAGGAAGTGCTCTACTGTATTTTGGTCCAAACATCTTCAGTAGAATCATTTGGATGATTTCAGCCTTGAAATTGCCCATTTTTTGTGAACAAAAGGTAAAGGACAAAACTACCACTGCATGACATCACAAGGTGAAACAGCATTTTGAGCTTTGGAAATATGGACAGAGTAATAATAAGAATAATATATATTAGTATGAGGAAACAACATTCTAACGGGTTTAAACCTTAAAAAAGCACACCCCCAGCCACACAACTGAATATGACGGCAATGCAAAAGCTACAGATATGTGTGTTAACTATACAAACTGGAGGAGGCTATAATTATCATTATAATGTTATGTGGTCGCATGTTAATGAGCACAATAAGAGCATAAAACATGCCAGTTGGACCCATCGGTTAATTTCCATCTGTTGTCTCGCTCTCACAAACACACTCTCATTCACACGGCAACTACATGAACGCTGGAGGCAAGGTTGAAGTGCCTTGCCCAAGGACACTGTAGTATGCACCAGGGTTAGGGCCGCCCCACAACAACACCTGGTATTCCCAGCGGTCTCTCATCCCAGTACGAAGCAGCTCCAGTCCTGTTTTGCTCCTGAGGTCAGCTGAGATCAGGCTTTCCCAAGGTGGCGGCTGCAAATGAATAAAAAAAGCAAAGTGAGCTGGAAACTGCTATAGTCATTTATCACATACGTATGTTAATGACTTGCATATAGTAAACACAGTTGTAACCTCAAGTATATGGTGCTTAGTTTCAAGTGTCTCTCTGATTAAGTGTTGTATGAAAGCCCTCTGCTAGCTCGGGTTTAGTCAGGTACTCCTCTCACTCCATCTCTGTGCTCCTCCAACATCAGCCCACTGCACTGAGGCTGCTGCAGTGACGGAGCAGGGCACTTTAACTGTTCCTTTTTCCAGGGAATTTAACAGCAAGACCAATTTCTCTCCGTTTACTTGGGGGGGAGGGATGAAAGTCAGCCACACTTTGAAGAGATTTTTGAGTCAGTTCCCTAAAACTTTTCCAGATAAGTCTTGCTGGTTTTTAGCGTGGGTTACCTTCAAATGAAACCAAAGAAAAACAAAGATGGTGAGTTTTAGAAGACGGACGTTCAAAGCCTTTTCAGATATTGAGGTGTTTCATGATCCTTTGGGACATGAGTTACAAGGGAGGAGCAATTCTATGGTTTTTAGAGATGCAATTTTGACAGAAAACCAAGAGGATATCAAAGGTTCTTAAATTATGGCAAATAAAAATTTAATAAGGGGCCCATGGCATTGTTTTTTTAAATTTTTTAAATTTTGAAATGATACTTAATGAAAACAAAAAATAAAACACACTCGCACACACACACACAGACACAAACACTAGGCAAACAATCACTCAACTCCAATCCTGTCCTGCTGTTCAAAGAATCTATGGCATTGCTGCTTGTAAAATAATGTAATATAATAATGTTTCTGTGCTTTTATTTACACTACGTGATTACTTGATTGTTCATATCATTGTGTCACAGTTTTTTCTCCAGTTTTAGAGGATTAAATACTCATTAATTTAACTGTATTAAATTCTTCAATTCTTAGTTTCAAAAAGAATGCAAATCAGCATCACCTGAATTAATCCACGGCTCGGTGCAACTCCCCCTGCTTCCACTTGGTGGCACTGATGAACAAGTAAATGAAGTGGGTTTGCTAGAGGTACTGTATAAGCTCCCAGCTGATGTCATTTCTGTAAGCTAGCCATTTAACTTTGCATTTTTATGAATTCACTGCTTCTAAAATGTGCTAGAAATCTGCTCTACGATCCACTCAATTTCCAAATCCTGTGTTTCTGTTTGCTGCGCGGGGACATTGTAAGTCAGGTTCTCGTCCTTGGCAGCCTCTCTGATAGACTGCCTTATTAGGAAGCATTATGCAGATTGCGGTGCTGATAATGATTTAAGTGTAAACACATTCAGCA
>KN500069.1:0-13090 GCA_000787155.1 Scartelaos histophorus | reverse complement strand
GCAGGAGCGCTCTTCTTTTCCGTGCGGCTGACTCTTAGCACCAGGTGGCTGCTCAGACTTATTGAGATTCGACAAGGTGAGAACAAAGCTCTCAGCTAACACAGGCAGCATCTGGACTCTGGGGTTCACAGCTGTAGTACCAGCTCGAGATGGATGCAGGATATTTATTCTCTTGTTAAATACATTGAATTTGATTGCTTTTGTTGGCATTGATACTGAAGAGAAAACACATAAACAGGGCAAAATGAGACCTTTTCTGAGTAGTATTAAAATAGTCCTGCCTTATAATAGATGGAAATTTTAAAGACCGCACTGTTATTTTGTGTTGGAAATGACATCCTGTTGTCTGACGCAACATATGTGTCAAACCTTTTCCTTTGTACATAATATATATTTGAGTGCATCTCTATATAATCAACAGTAAATTGTATTACTTCTTTTTCTTGGCTTATTGAGTAAATTTGGTAATTTAAGCCCTTACAGATGCTGCTTCCCTTTAATTGGGAGAGCAACAGAAAGCCCATGATTTCTCCTGTTGGAGCTAAATTGGTTTAGCTCAGTTTTTGGACCATGAAATTCTGGTGACTTCTTAGTAAATTGTAAGGCTGAGCTTAGCAGTGCTCACAGTCCTTCTTTATCCAGCTTAGACCTGTGTGTTTTGGAGGCAGCCTCTGTGCGGCCACTGCAGCCGCTCGCCAGTTCTGAACTCTGAGCACTCCGCAGCAGATCCGGATTGTGTTTATCAGCGTGCCTTTTATGTCCACATGTTCTCTGTATTCCTGTAGCCCTGTGCGGCGTGTGGAGGCAGCCCTCTGCACAGCCCCCCTTGTGAGAACTGCTCTTTTATTAGCAGGCGAGGCAGACTTGCCCGGATTCAGCACCCCTCTCTGTGGACAGCTCCTCTCTCTTCTGTATGCTCTTTGTATATGTATATGCGCACGCTGTTCCTACATTTGTGTGCGCGTGTGAAAGAGAGGGAGAGAAAAGTAAGTTGTCCATGAAATGCAGCATCATCACTCCTGCAAAACCTGGGTAATGAGAAACTGCAGTGTCCTATGTGGAAGTCAATACAAAAACATGAAGTTGGAGAGTCTGAACTACAGAGAGCAGCTTTTGTTTTTTTTATGGGTTTTGTTGCATGCATGACTTAGTAAATGTCAAATTAAAGAAAAGAACCAGCAAGTGATTCAGGAAAGGGAAGAAATGTGAATGTGAATGCAGTGGCTTGTGTGTATCCGTGCTGATGCTGCCTGCGCGCACACAGAGGAGAGCACATGAACAAAAACAAAATGGACAGAGTCAAAAGCGCCCGTGAAAGGAATCAGAGCTAGGGGGGAACACTGCTTCAATTGGTGCTTTTCTGCCTAAACAGCCTCTTCCTCTGCAATGCACTCCTGCTCCAGTGATTCGCTCGCTGAATGCTGCCCATTTGCATAGCCACTCTCCCTCCTGCATCCTGGCTGGCTGTTACCGCTCCCCCCTCCTCTCTCCCTTCTCCCTCCCTCCCTCCTCTCCACTCTCTCTCTCTCCTCTTGCGCACATCTTCACAAGCGCGTTTCGCCGATGCCGTGTGCACGCTTGCGTTCCAGCCCAGGGCTCCTCTCTCTCAGGTGATTTTGTTGTCTCCCTGAGCACTAGTCGGATCTGTGGAGAGGGAGAGGACTTGGCGCAACTCGCAGGTACAACCCTCGCCTCTCCGGCTCCCCACCGCATCTGGCCGGCGCACTCCGACTGGACTTGGATGTAACTATGGTCCCAAACGCCTGGAAGTCTTCTAGAGGAGGAGCAGGAGTGGGACTTACTGCGTCTGCTTGGCTGCACTGATGAAATGCACTTTGTCTACACGCTTTTGATCTATTCTTAACTTGGCTTTGTAGCTTTCGTCTGACAGTTTTTCTTTTTTGCTTTTTGCTTTTTTTTTTTTTTTTGAGTAATATTAGCACTTGGTGAAGATGCGTTGAATTCAGAGAAAGAGCTCTGAAGGGAAATCGGCGCTAACTGGGAATTGTTCATTGCTCTTCTTTCTTGATGTTGTTCTATGATGATTTATGAGACTTTGGTACCTCCCTGGGCACCACTACGGAATTTCTAAAGTGCTGCCGAACATACAGAGGCTTTTGGGTTTTTTTTAGCGCAACCGACATTTTGTGCTCTTGTCCCTTTTGCTTATTTTCCCTGGGCATAAGTGCGATTTGGCACGGTGCAAGCTATGGGCTGCAAGGCTCTCTGAAGTTTCCACCTTGATCTTTGAAGCCTCGTCTGGCCGCTCAGGGAAGATGTTTGGAGGTTGGAGGACACGGTTTGCCCCCCTAAGGCCCATAGTGGAACCCTTAAAGCAGAGTTCAGCCTGGTACCTGCTCTGGTGGCTCTCTGCCCTGGCACTGGGGCTGGTGCTTGGGTCAGAACCAGGAGGTGTGGACAGTCTTCACCACGCACACCCCTCGCACGGAAACAAACGTCACCATAATGTGCCTATTGCTATCCACAGATTTCCTGCCTCACTTAGAGCAGGGCACAGTAAGTATAAACTATATTACTGTCTTGTTTTCGTATTGATTCAAGTTTCTGAACTGCAATACGCTTCATGTATTTACTTTGGCTAATAATACCACGCTCTTTATCGAGACTGCCTAGCGTATTTCCATCCGTCATTTCCCCTCCTCAGCAAAGTGCCCTCTGTGTCCGAGATTAGCCATATCCCTATCTCCAGATGCTCCGTTGTGTCCAGATTAGGCAGGATTAGAACATAGTGGTGCTGCGTGTCGCCCATGGGTGTTGTGAATGAGACAAAGAGGAGTCCAGCACTGTAGGGTGTCTGGCTGCCTTTGGCCCGTGCCCAAACCCGAGTATATAAGGCCTCCTACGGAAAGGCCAAGTGGGGTCTTGACATTAGCGCTCGGAGTTTGACAGACGGCAAGAAAAATGATTAGTCTGTGTGTTATTTTTAGCCGGTGTTGTAGGTGTGGACTTTCTATACATTTTCTAGGTCATTCTGAGTCATATTTGCTTTATATCTAAAACAAGAGGTCAACAAACTTTAAGGTTTTCAAGTGATGTAATCATAACTGGTTCAGCGGTGACGTAATGTTGGGCACCCTCTATATTTATCTTTGTGTTTTCCAGGATTCTTGTAGATAACACTAAGATGCAAAGTCCATGTAGAAGATTTATGCAATGGTTTTGGATTTGTCAAGTTATAAGATTACAAGGTTTTTGGTGTGAAATTGAGTGGATGTAGATTAGTTAAGTGTAGATAAGTGTTAGAATTCATGTTTTTTAAATGATATTTTGACAGTTGCTGCACTGTTGATATAGCAAGCTGGTTCAACATCTCAACTTAAGCATTTAAACGTTAAACATAGTTAAGCAAATATTTTACTTGTTGAAATCTTTACTGCTCACAATTCTGATAATATTCAACAAGTATGAGGTCAGATATATAAATCTAGTCAGGTTGTGGACCCAATTGCAAAAAAAATCCTTAAAATCCTGAAAATGACCTACAGTCATAATTGTCCCAGCTCTTTCAGCAACATCACGATCAGTGGAGAGGCACAAGTCGAGCAAGTTCTCAAGCCATTCTGGGACAGAGGAAGCATTTACAGTTCCCTGCAGGGCTCAGACCCAGCTTGGACCAGGGCTGGAGTGTGGAGGAAGCAGGACGTCAGCACTCCTCTCTCTCCATGATGAGGGAGATGGGGCTGGCTGCTCTACTGAGGCAACAAGAGAGGCAATTAGGCCACTCTGCCATGACCTGTCTGGATTGGACAGTGCTCCGCTCCTCTCCCTCCAAGGCCCGGGGCATGTGCAGCTCTCAGGACGACTCTATGCTTTAATATCTCACTTATGGTGGTTTCTGCTCCATAGTGCTTTTATAGTGAGAGGGGCCGAGGAGGAGCTGTCTCTGTAACATGATTAAGTTGGTGGTTGATCAGAGCGTGGAGGGGGTGTCAGTGAAAAGTGGGAGACAAGCTGTTGAACATGGCACTACCTGGCTCCAGGACAAGCCCCGCTGCTGTACAGGCCTCTGCTGCTGCAACTGCTAATGTTCCTGATGCTGCTTTCTCTATGGGCTTTTGCTCATTTAAAATAACAGGGAATATAACTATAGGCTAAAGGGTATTTTGCCCAAACAAATCTTAATATTCTTACATGTAGTCATTTAAAGGTAACTCATCTAGACAAACAGGGGGCGCTAACAGCCAGATCTGTGCAGAGGCAGCCCCCTACACTAAGAATACAAGTTTTCCAGGGTACTTTGTGCTATAATACCACCTTTAATTAATGCTAAAAATATCTAAGTTTGATGTTATACTGTGGAACATTCCAGGCAAAGCAATAACATCTCCATGACGACAAGCAGGTGGCAGACCCCAACACAAACGTTAGATGTTGAGCTGTTTCTTTTGACAGCAAACCTCCAGTATATAGGCTAAGGTAAAGAATTGTCCACTTTCGTGTCCTTTGGGTTGAACTTGTGTGTGTGGCATTGATGTATGTCTGAAGAGGTAGAAAATTACCATGGTCAGGATGTATGAAATTGAGCTGCAGTGTGATGCATTGTTTGTGGAGGGTGGGCTTTAATGAGCTCCAGACAGTATCAGCTGTATGAGGCAGAACCACCATTCATCATCAATAGGCTCCCAGAGGTGATGCTCCTCTCTCTCAGATGGATTTGATACTCGATCTGTTGGATAACTAGGTTATTATATTTTCTCCTGTACCTGCTGTTCCCATTCACACATACAGCACAATGATCAGATCAATGTGTTTAGACTTGACGAACTCAGTTCAGTGACAGGAGCCTTTTACTTTGTGCAGCAGACTAGTGCTCGCTTATGATCTTGTATGTCAGTCTCACGATGCTCATTTCAAGGTGGGGTTTAAAGCAGCTATGGAACTGTTCTGGTGCAGAGTCAGTCTACCCCTCACTTGTCTTCATGGAGATGTTATTACTTTGCCTGTAATGTTCCACATTATGGCCATAACCTTGTCAAAAAATGAAATTGAATAAAAGCAGGATAAGCATGTTTATTGGTATATTGTGGGACATTCAAGGAGGCCAAGCAATAACAAGTAGCAGCAGTAACAGAGCAAATAATAGTTGTAGTAGTATGAGAAGAAATGTATTTGAAGTATTTACAGTATTCACTTCACCTCAAAACTGTCCTTGTGAGTATTTTATGTTGATTTGCCTTCAACACAAACCACCTCACTATGGACTTCCTAAGTAACTGCTGTATTTAAAATCTTGGTGGTTTGGATCCGAGTCAACAAAGCCATTTCAGTGATTCAAATCAATTGTAAGCTCTGCACCTGCACTGCTAATAGTCAGATGCATTAGAGAGACGGCACTTGTACTTTGGTGCTGAGGAGAGGACAGAACAGAGGAGGCGGACGCTGCGATCGTATGGCACAGACTTTTAAGATGGAGGAAGAGGAGATAGGCCGGTCTCGTGTGTGTGATGTGTCCCGGCTGCTGCTCGTGCTGCGGTGGGCTTGTGTAATATAATTAGTCCCATGTCTGAGAGTAGATGTCACCGCGCGATAGTGTGGAGGAGATGACACTATCAGGGCCTCGGCGCTGCTCTGGAGATGATAGCTCTCCTGATAAGCATCACGCACTACACGTACCTCGCTCTAGTGGGATCAGACCACTATTGACCCACACCAGGCACTGGACGCTTCATTCTCAAACTATCTCATGTACAGTACTCACAGGAGGACAATGGAACTTTTATACTACGTAAAATGCAGCGCGTGGCAGGATTCATTCCTTCTGTCTATCTATCAATCTGAGGTGGTGTAAGATGGGTTCTTAAAGGTGCACTATATAACTTTTTGGTTGCTTGCTTCTGTCAGTGTCATTCCTCTGCCTGGAATGTTCCTCGGTTTACGGTTTAACACTTCTACCTTACATTTATTCAATTACAGGTGATTATATAGCTCAACCTCAACTGTGAGCGGGGTTGCCTCTCCACAGATCTGACCTATAACTTCGTCTAGTCTGGTCTCCATGAATGTAGAAATGTTTAATATCACACTGTCAAACATTCCAGACAAAAAAATATCAAATCAAATCTCTGTGGAGAAAAGCATTTGACAGACACTGCACACGAAAAGTTACACTGTGCAGCTTTAATATTAGCACACAGACTCACACATGTGTCAAGCTGCAATAGTTTTATATTCAGTAAAGCAGATTTTGAAAAAGACTAATCAAATTTTATTTTCACTGACTTTAGAAAAACAGTTTGAAGAGTTTTAGATTTTGACAGACGCTATTTGGCAGCCAAACTTATGACTTTTAGTTTTAAACACATTTCATTTTTATTAAATGAAACTTGACATTTCTTAGTAAATCATGCATTTTATAAAGCAGTTTCAGAACTTATTCAGTTTGTTATCTCACTTCAAATCATTCATCTCATGCTCCTACTAGCAGTTCATCAGTGGTTGGAGATGCTACTTTAAAAACAAGGTCCAAAAACAGCATCGTGTGCAGCTGTCTTGTCTTCTCCTATTTTTATGCAATACTCTCACTATTTCTTCTTCTGCCCAGTCAGTGCACTTTATTCCTCTGTGTCCACTAGTCCGCCCCCAGTTTGTCTCCGTAGAGCCCGTCCAAGCAGAGCACGTCGGCCCGGCCCTGTGCCCGCAGTGCTCTGGAGTCGCTGCAGTGACCGGGCAGCGTTTGGCATTAACGGAAATGAGAGGTGACTGCGCGTGCGACGGCCGGGGAGGGGTCAGCTGAGTAATGTGTCCAGTTTCGGTTTAAGGAAGTTAAGAGACAAGGAGCTCTGAACCCCCTCACACACACACACACTCCTGACTATACCCTAACCCCTCCTCCTGCTTTTGTCTGCAGGGGATGTCCGTGAATACTAAGCAAACAGGAGCAAACAGGTACAAAGTAGGACTGAGTCAACATGTGCCACAAGGTCCCTAATGAATCATCAGCAGCAACTCTGACTTCATAATGTTGCATAATGCAGTTATGTTACGTAAAATATTAATATATGTCAAATTCAGTTTTGATTTCAAGGATCCAGCCAGTAGTTCTGCTCCCGTTATATGATCGTTTGTACATTTGTTACTAGTTATGATTTAAAGTGCTGTATGACTGTAGCGGGTGAACTTGTTTGTGAATATTTGACACTGCAACTGTACTTTTTATACGTGATTTATAGGAAAATACAAGTTTGAAGGTTGTGGCTTTTACAACTCTCTTACTTTACTTGTGGTTTCTACAAGGTGACCTACTGTGGCACCTCAAAAACAGATGAAAAAACACAAAATATACAACAAAACTACCTCTTAATGACATCACACGGCACACAAAACAGAACAAAGGCATCTCTATGGAGCAGTGTGCAGGTGTTAAAATGCTAATAGAATTGTTAAACACTTTCCTAGAGTCCAGCCTAATCAGCTCCTCATTCCCAGAAGAGCAAAAACAAGAAATTGTCTTTGGCATAAAAGTGGGATAGAAGAATGCAAAAGCCATGTTTTATCTGGTCTGAATTGGGTTCAGCCACCCCAGAGGATTCTCATTCTCTGTCATCATAATGAGGCAGCAGCACAGTGCCAGTCAGGCCTGTAAATACATACTTATGCACACGCACTCACCAATGCACACACGCCGCTCTGCACACGCACCCAAATCGGCCTCATCTCTTTGATCACTGCGAATCACTGTCAGAAGCTCACAGAGGCAAAATGGTCACAGTGAAATGCTAATGTGCACATGAAACGCTTCCTTAAATTTAGAGAGCTTATAAGTGCCACTCCAAGTCTAAAATGTCCATGTATTGCTGTTGTAAAAAGGCAATCCTGAGGAAAAAAATGAATGCTTTTTTTTTAGGTTTACATTATATTATTCAGTCCAATCCAAATAATATGATGCCATTTCCAAGGTCTGGCAAGTCTGAGCTGTAGCTGCAGACTGGAAAAATTATACCATTTTGTACAGGGGTCCTACTGTAAGTAATACATCTAAATCTGCTAGACCTAGTGCACACAGAATTTTGCACTGATTGTCAAAAAGGCCATTGGTGTTGACTGACTGTCTGTTAGTCCATCCTGAGGCAGCCACAGGTACTTCACCATCTTATCAGTGCAGCAGAGTGAATGTTTAGCATTAACTATGAAGAAGTCCAGTGCTTTTACACAGTAGTAGCAGCAGTAGTAGTAGCATGTAGAAAGTAATGGTAAAAATAGTAGTAGTGGTAGTAGTTGCAATAGTAGTAGTAGTTGTAGAGTTAGAAAGTAGTTGTTGAAAGCAGAAATTCAAAATAAGTTGCAATTTACAGTAAAAGTGCTGGTGGTTGTAGTGGGTCAAAAGTAATAGTATTGGTGTAAAAATAGTAGTAGTGGGTAGTAGTAATAGGTAGAAAGTAATGGTAAAAATAGTAGTAATAGTAGTAGTAGTAGTGGTTGTAGTAGTAGTAGTAGTAGTTGTTGTTGTTGTAAAGTTAGAAAGTACTTGTTGAAAGCACAAGTTTTTAGTAGTATACAGTAGTATTGGTAGTAGTAGTAGTAGTAGAAAGTAGCAGTGGTAGTAGTAGTAATAGGTAGAAAGTAATGGTAAAAATAGTAGTAATAGTAGTAGTAGTAGTGGTTGTAGTAGTAGTAGTAGTAGTTGTTGTTGTTGTAAAGTTAGAAAGTACTTGTTGAAAGCACAAGTTTTTAGTAGTAGTAGTATTCAGTAGTATTGGTAGTGGTAGTAGAAAGTAGCAGTGGTGGTAGTAGTAATAGATAGAAAGTAGTGACCACAGTTGTAGTAGAAAGTACTAGTATGTAAAAAGCAGAAGTGCAAAATAGATTGCAATTTAAATTTACATTTGAGTTGAATGTAAATGCACGGACACATTTTACTCATTTAGGAAACATTATCCACATGATTCTAAAAACCATCAGGCTGGAATAGGAAGTAAAAATATAGTTCTTGTGTGAAGCTGTCGTCCGAACAGTGATGACTCCCACAGCTATGGACTAATTGGTTCTTGGAAAAGGTCAACGGAGGAAGAAAAAAAAAAGAGAATAGAGGTTAAAATCTTTCTGCTTGTACGGCCCGATATAACTGCATCCACAGGGGAGGGCAGGGAGGATAGAGTTCTGTAGCCGCCCGCACACACAAGAAAATGTATGATTGTCATTGATCAGCAAATCAATAATGAGCCTGGACTTAAATTTCATTCCTGTTTTGGGAGAGAGGAAAAGAAAATCTATCTTACTTAGCATGTGGTTGAGTTGACTGACAGCGTTATAATTATTCTTAGCTCTCAACCAATATCATATAAGCTTAATGACAACTTTGATAACGAAATAATGTGAAAAGAGTGATTGGTCGCACCGCGTAACAATAGGAGATCTTTTAAGCACCTGGCTTTATCACTGCTACCTTTTTTTAGCTTGTAATTTACAATTGCTCACCTGCAGCAGAGTGGCAAAAGAAAGGAAGCGGCCTCCTAATCCAGCCTAATAGGATTGTGTGGGATTTCACTTTCCTCATTGCTCCTCCAGCCCGGGGCCTGCTGGCAAGGACTGATAAAAAATACGCCCGCCTAACACCTAACAGCAAGCTAATATTAGCATATATTTTCAGCATGCTGTAGAAATACAATGAGTGCCCACGCAATGTATTTATTCATTCTTTATTTGTTGGCAGATTGTGCATGTGAGGAAATGGAGGCTGTGGTCCCCCATGACAAACATGGACTTTATGCAAAGGAGAAATGAATATAAAACAATAACACACACACATAGGCCTTCTGTAATAATCTGTACATAATCAGAGAAAATGGAGATGTTAAATATAGCCTCTGGAAGCTCGTCTGCAGGTGCACAGGTATGAACGAGAGCCGGAACAATATTATTTCGGGGTCAATATTTACATTTGTGGGTAGTTTTCGTCGCACTTCTGGGAAAGTTTTTATTATTTTTTGGCAATAAGATAAGACTTAAGACATAAAAAGGTTGAATAAATAACTTTTATGACTCATTACAGATTCAAACTGCAGACTAAAGTGTTTCATTCTGCGGTTTAGTTATTACAGCTCATGTTTTTGTTTGTTGTTTTTTTACTATTTTGTAGATTTAGAATACTTCTTGTGGTTTAAATCTAACTAATCGCGTTTACTGACTTTAGCAACACAGTATCGTGCACTATCAAATTTATTACAGTGAAATGCAGGCAGCCACAAAGATACGATTGGATGTTGATTTAAAAAATGCAATAGAATACAATAATTTTTTAATAAGTTTTCTTGTTTTGAGCCCACAGATCCTTCAGGTCATGAGGTTTTTGATCAGTGGGGATGAAATTACTTTACCACACACTAGATTAGTGTTTCCTAAAGCAACAACTGTGAGGTACTGAGATGGGGGTTCTGATATGACACTGTATTTAACCTATTTTTATTACATAACCGTAATAGTGAACTTAAATAACACAATTAACTTGTTTGATTTGGAATGTTTTGCTTACTGAAATGATTATAAGTCCATTTCTTATTGTAATGTAGCCTGAAAAGTTTGGTTAAAGTTTGATATTTTATGAAACTATTAACATCCATAACTATAAGATATAAAGTTATTCGCTAATTTTGTTTTTGTGGGGTTGTTTGAAACACAGCTGGTTTCATTGTTGCACCAATTCATGACGTAAAATCAACTTCTACTTGCTTTTTTGTTTGTTTGTTTGTTGGTTTGTTGCTGTATAAAACGTACAATCTGTGCCAAGGTCCTGGCTTTATGCTGCAAATCCAGGGACCACACTACAAACTCAGCTAATGGTCACTTGTCCTGATCTCCAGATTCCTATTACAGTCGACAAACCCCCCCGAGAGCTCAAGCTAAACAAATAAAGGTCTGACTCTTTGTGAGGGCAGAATATCATATGAGGCCAATTTAACAGGCCTATAGCACATATTCAATTATGGACGATGCAGAGGCTGGTTTTCTCCTGGGTGAAGGACATTGAGAAAGGGAAGGAAATGAACTGATGCCACTTAAGGACATCATACGGCATCGGTAGTACCATTAATGATGAGTATTTTTCTACTGGTACCATTTTATAATAACTGGAATTGCCTTAAAAGTGCACGATGTAGCCTTTTGGTTGGGGGTCCATCAATAGCTTATTTCTATGTTTATTGCTTTGCTGGGAGTGTTCAGCAGTATGACATTAAACAACCCTACTTTACATTTATTCAATCACAGGTTTTATTTAAAAAAACAACAAAAAAAACTGTCTCTGGGTCGTCTGGTTTGGTCTGTATGGAGATATAAAGCTTGGAGGCCACACTGTGAAACAAAGCAATAACATCTCTGTGGTAAAGTTGCACAATGCACCTTTAATAAATCATTAAAAAGACTTAATTCACAATGGACAAATAAGGTTAGGAGCTTTAGGAGCTTTCTTACAATATCAGCTAAGCCTGGGCCGTTCTTATCATGCAGCTCACAGCGGTCAGTGCATCAGCGTCTTAACCAGACCTTCCATTGTTCATCAGCCTGTTACCATGGGATAAACACGACGATTCAAGAGAAACAAATCAGAAATGAGCAGCTTCAAACCTTCTTAGCAATAGGTCAGCGGAGTCTAATCCCACGTAGCGTAATTGTGAGGGAGTGTTTGCTCTGCCGCAGACTGCCGTGCATATGGACGACCACAGAAGACTCAGATCCAGTCTCTGATCGCTCTGGAGTTTTGGCCCATCGTCTGGGTTTTCTGCATCGCTTCCACTGTGTAATTATCCCCACACTCGTCTCTATCCGTAATTAGAACTGCAGTCTATACGCCACATCTGCCGGTGTCTTAATACAGAAGACGACTGCCTGTGATGTGGTCCAATCCTCAATAAAGACGGCGAGTCGGCTGATCATGTTTTTCTTTGATATACCTGGTTATTAGCTTACCTGAAGGCCCTGTACTGTGCTATATTTTAACCTATGTTATAATGTTGTTTTTTCATCATATCGCACATACCTGGAGTCGTGTTTTGTTTCATTTACACACCCAAACCCTGCATATTTAGGCGTTTTTCTTTCAAACAGAAAACACTCCACACTCCACTGAGCATTTTGCGCTTTAGAAATGCAGACAGACTAATAAGGATTAACAAACATGTGGGAATAAAATAAATCCAACTATATGTATTTGATGAGGCTGGAACATTTTAACATGGCTAAAAACACACAAGAGTCCATTTTGAGTAATATAGGACTTAAAAAAATGAAACGTCTGTACTTGATTTTGTCTAAATAGACTGGTTTTTACTATCCAAGATTCAGGAAATGCATTATTATCATGCTAGTTGTTGTTAGCTTTACCGAGAGGTCAAAACTCCCCACTCTGCAACTTGAAAAGCACTTCTAAACTCATCACTGTGAATAATTACGATGCTACGAATGCATTAGGAAACTACGACTGCCTAGTTTTCTTTTTCACATTTTTAAGAGGGTAAAACTCAGGTACAGCACCTTTAAAAGTGGATGTGGAGGGAGCTCATCAGACACATTGCTGGCAAACAAAATGGCAGCGCTGAAGAAAGAGTGCATTGTTTCAGCGGAGCAAATGAGGCTGAAGTGGTGATGAGAGAGTAAATTAGGAGCTGTCGATAGTGTGAGCCACCTCTATGGGAGCGAGGGCTGCTGGCAGGGGAGGCCCGTATGCAGCTGGTCAGGCTAACAAAAGGCCCGATTGCTCTATTGCCCCATCAGGACACTGGGCCAATTCTGCGGCACAGGGCTCATGTATCTGAGGGCTCGGGGGGGAACGCTGTGGTGAGCCCTTGAAGAAAAACAAGAAAAAGGTTGTTGATCTTCTTATTGCCAAATTTGTAGTGCTGCCGCCGCTGTACTTGGGAGCAGGGCGAGATCTGAACTAACACTGTTGAAAAGCAGCTATTTTATCTGTGTTGTCAGATTCTCTCAGATAGCAGAGAAGAAGTTTCTCTAGCATTTTGATCATACTTTTGCAAAATCCAAATTCATAGACGAAAAAACCAAACAATCGTCCAGGTACGATCCATAGCAAAAGAAAAATTTTATTCCGTTAACTAGATTAGGGCTGCACGATATTGAA
>JACN01040184.1:0-15983 GCA_000787155.1 Scartelaos histophorus | reverse complement strand
TTCTTTGCCATGGATTCTACTTTGATGACTAAAGGATTTTACAGACTTTATAACAATAATAATGATAATATATTTGTGTTATAATAATATATTTGATCAAATAAAAAAAATAGTGAATTATTTTTAAGTTTAAGTAAAATGTTTAAGAAAAGTTTTCAGGACATTAAATTATAATTACTATTTCTATCTCGTGGACACTCTAGGCTTACTTCTGTGTTGGCCTGTTCCCACTAGCTGCATGCACCTGGAGTTTGATATATGCCTGTGGTCCTGCTGTGGAGCATCAGATGAGCTCTGTTAGCCCCTGTGGTTTGAGCTGGACACTATTAAGCCCCAGAGTGAAGTTCCCTCAGGGCCCCATCTATGCAATATGTGCTTTCTATGATGTGTCCTACTCTTTAGCAAACCTGCTCCAAGTCAAACACTACTCTGGAGAGGATCCTGGGCCAATTGTAAGGCTCACTTGAGTTAACTGCTGCCTCGTTGGGATTATATGTTTATTGGCAATATAGTTTAATCCAAGCAGAAAATTACCAAGAGAACGGGAGACTGATAAGTGTAAACAGAGATGGAAATGAAAATTCTTCGTGATGAACCAAATCACTGCAAAGGAAACACTATTTAAAAAAAAAAAAATGTTTTTATTCCAAAGTAATAAAGCATTTTTATTTGTTATGTCTTGATTGTACATCATCTTTTACAGTAAACTCCCAAACTGTTGCTTGCTGTAAGAAAGGAAGAAGTATTTGTTGAGATTTTAAGAGCTCTTTCTGTGTCCCATGTGTCTTTGTGGTCAGTAAGCATTGCATCACTTCATGTTACCAACATGTTTTTCATTTTTGTGCAGGGCCTCCGGGACCAAAGGGGGAGAAAGGTGATAATGGAGACCAGGGGCCTCCTGGGGCCCCTGGACTGAGTGGACACAGAGGTGAGTTCAACAACACAGTTCTGGCATTCCAAAAGAACAGAAAAATATACATTCAAAGATCATTTCAAACAGACATGTGTCTCACTGTCTGTGTTTCATATGCAGTATCTCATTTGTAACACAAATGTATCCAAACAACGGCTGTCCTTCTGTAACCAGACAAAAGTTTGTAGGACTGATTTGGGAGTTACATTTGGGGGTTCCAGGTTCAATCCCCGGGTTGCCTGGGCCCTTCTCTATGGTGTTGTCAGCGTGGGTTTTCTCCAGGACAGTTTCTCCATCAACCCAAAAACATGCACCATAGGTAAATCCTCCACCTAAGACCCTGAACAAGCCCAGCAACAAGATCACAGAGATGGTCCCCAGGGGCCCCATGTGCTGCCCATTGCTTGTCAAAGGATGGGTGAAATGCAAAGGACAAGTTCTCTACAGGGATAATAAAGAACTGCAAAAAAAACCAACAAAAAACATAATGTTCAGCATATGGAGCTGGATGACTTATGTGTTTTAGAAGAGATCAAGATGAGATAAGTCACTCAACAAGCTTTTTTAAAAATGTTCTTTTTTATTTTTATCTAAATTGATTTGATGACCAGTACAATTACAGCAATGAAATAGTCCATTGTCTTGCAACAATCCTGAATGTTTTACTGCTGCCCTTCAGTATGTTATTTTAGTGATGAGAAATGTTCAGGTCATATACGATAAATCAACCAACAAGACAGGATTAGGTGTGTTCAAGATGTTCAGGGAGGGACCATCCATCTATGTCAATTTACTTCAAAACCACAGCATAAAGCATTCAAACTTAGGCCAGTGTAAAATGTGATTCATATGAATCCATATGTCAGGAGTGTGTCAGCCTGGCACCTCCTCTGTCATCCTCTGTACTCCTCTTCTTCAGTCTACACACTGCAAATGTTCCCAAGATGTTTCCAAGCAGTTCTATATTACGTTAGTGTTGAAAAGATCCTCCCTTCTACCAAGCCTCGCTTGTTTATTTATGAATATAGTGAATACAGAGAAGATGGTTTTGGAAATAAATAGATGCAGAGCCAACACAAACAATTTATTTAAATGTAATGTGATGCAGGGGGTAAAGCAAAATGAATGAAGATGTCTCAGCTAGTTCCTACCGCACAGAGTACACAGTTAAATTTGGTGAAATTGTTATCATGATTATTTGACTTAAGGGTGGTCTATGTGGCTTTTCTGGTGGAGAGTTTGACACCTGCTTGTCATCAATAAGCTGTTATTGCTTGTCCTGGAACATTTCATAGTAGAGCATTAGATAATCAGAGTCTGTCTTTATTAAGACCAGTTCTAGCTCTAGGCATTAAACGCTTGCCCACCTAACAAAATACAAACAGACATATAAGACCAGTTCTAGCTCTAGGCATTAAACTCTTGCCCACCTCTTGATTTTCCCACCTAAATTTTCAGTCTGCCCATCAAAATTCAGCAGGCTAGAACCACTCTTGAGTTCCAGTTATTTTTATTGCTTCAAAATTACTTTGAAAAGCGCGGATGCTTAAAGTGAGTAAGGTTGCTTTTCCACAGACCAGACCTGAAATTTGGCAACACTATATTGGCATGGGATCTCCAGAAAAGTTACATAGTGCTCCTTTTTTTAACTTGTACAGCCAGATTCTTTGTCTTGGTGCTTTGATTTCCCCTACCTACCAAAACATGCACATTTTGGTTAATACTCCAGCTACTCCTGATGGAAATTCTGCCTCAGATACAGACGTATCCCACAAATTCTCACAGCTTGTTCCAAAGAGCCTTTAGTGATGGATGGGTTGAACGTGGAAAACATTTTACTTTAGGACAGCACACTTAATATTTTACAATATATGTTTTCTGCAGATTCTTGTTGTCTGGTCATTCATTTGCCTCTGTGTTTCTTGGTCAGGTGTAACAGGACCCAAAGGGATGCAGGGTGCTCGTGGACTGAAGGGGACACAGGGAGAGGCTGGGGTCCCGGGGGAGAAAGGAGACACAGGACCAGTGGGACCCAAAGGTGAGTCTGATGAACTACAGCAATAACATACAGCACAGTCAAAGCTTACATCAGACACACAATATCCTCTGCTCCCTGTGCTGACCCCATCTAAACAGGCTGTCTAGAGGATTGTTAATAATGTTAAGCCGTTTTTGCTCATATATATCTAAAGGAATGCCAATGTTCATTTATTTTCTCAATCACTCACAAACCACATTCTTACACCGGCAACGGCGTTGAAGTGTCTTGCCCATAAATACAATGGCAGCATGAACTGTTTGAAGCTGGGTAGAAAAAATGTTCACTCCAAGTTCATTATACACATATACCACATAAAACTAGTGCAATACTGAGTGTAAAGTGAACTAAACCTGTTCTAGACTATGACTAAAACAGGAGAAGATTAGACCAAACCTAAGCTGCCATAAGGACTGCACTGGGCTCATACCAGAAGTGTGAATGCACTCTTTGAAACTTGAAAACTTTTTATATTTAAAGGTGTGCTATGTGGCTTTTCATGTGAAGGGTCGAGCACCTGCTTGTCTCCATGGATATGTTATTGCTTGGTCAAGAAAGTTCCATAGTATCTTATTAAACCTAAAGATCACCTTGAATTCAAGAAGGATCCACCAGGTCATGTCTGACAGGTTTAAGGTGGAGAGACAACCCTGCTCACTGTTAGAATGCATGTTTTTCAATAGCAATAAAAACACCTGCTGAATAATTGAACGATACATAATCTTAAAGCTGTACTGTGGAACATTCTTGGCACAAGCAGATAGTGAACACCCCATGAGAAAATCTACATTGTGCACCTTTAAATTATTTTTTTATATTGCAGCATCCATTGCTTACAGCTGTACAAGTATAAAACATGGCAAAGAGTCAATTCACTGTCAGCTTTCGGGTCGCACTGACATATGCTGTGTTTCTTTAATTTCCTCGGGTCAAAAACATGAACTCTTCCAGTGTGTATAGTGGAGAGTGTATATAGTGAGTGTACTGCATGTCGACATGGGTGAACCACTGCCAACATAAACATTTGATTGACAGGTGAAGTAACAAGTCTAAATCTCAATGTGAACAAAACACGGATGACCAGGATGTTTTGGCGTCTTCACTCCAGCGCGTTCCAACAATGTGGTGGAGTTGTGGGTTCAGCAAAGCAGTGAAGGGTGAAGAGTTTATGAGATTTTTGAGGGTGTTTTTCTTTTTTTGGTATGAGTGAGGCTGTAGAGAGAGCTGGGAGTCTGGGTTCTGACTTGTTTTATAGTCAGGAGGTGCATGATGTGAGCGGGAGTGCAGCTTTCGTCGGAGGTGATCGGGTCAGGATTATTTGTTCAAAGTGAAGTTTGTTTTGTCATAGCCACGTGTTAGCAGAAGAAACAAAAGCTGGGGTTTATTTTCAGTGTGTGAAGTGATTAACACAAATGAAATAAGACACGACTCACTGACGAGTACTGCACCAGCCAGACTATTGCAGGCGTGCTCTGAAATATAACATAGTATTTGTTCTGCAGTGAGTGCACAAGGAGTAAGTATTGTATCCACATGAAATAATGCACAACTGAGAATAAAACAAGATTTAAACTACTCTACAGTTATTGAAATATGCTAATGTAATAGTTTTTTGTGTTTGATATTGCTTTTGTTTATATTGTCATCATCTATATTATATTTCACATCCTCTTGTCACCCTCTGGTTTCTCTCTCTTGAGATGTCTCGAATGCTCCACAGTATGAACTTAAAGGAGCAGACTCCACCAGGCCAAGTTGGAGGTCAGATCTGTGGAGAGGTAGCCCAATGAGTATGCGTGGTATGATATTTTTAAGCAACAAAACAGTCATACTGTGAAACAATTCATGCTGACTAATAATATCTCCATGAAGACGAGTACCGTAATTTCTGGACTATAAGCCGCTACTTTTTTCTTGCACTTTGAAGCCTGCAGCTTATAACACGGTGCGGCTAAAATATGGATGGATTATTTATTTGGCAACACAGCGGATGCGGGCCCAGTGCGTGCGAGTGCAGAAAACGCCGCTGTCTGTGCGGTGGACACATGGATCTAGGGTTAAATTAAGTTACAGCATTAACTAGCGATGCTGTCAGCACTAAAACAGTTCATCTCAATGTGATAAAATACGTGATGATGCTAAATGAACATTAGTGAGGAGGACACGTCTTACCCGTGTGCGATAAATGCAGCTGAGGCGTAAACGACGAGAAGAAACGTCTCAAACTTCAGTCGCCGAACATCCGCTCAGACCTGATCCATAACCTGCCCCCGGGAGAGTCTGAAATCTGCTGAAATCCTGCGAGACTCCGACAAGATCCATGATCAGAGGCGATAAAAGCAGACAGAGCGAACTTGAACACGTTTTTGAAGACGTGGACACCTGCGGCTTATATGCAGGTGCAGCTTATATATGTACAAATCTGAAATTTAGTCGAAATTTTGTTGATGTGGTTTATAATCAGGCGCGCTTTATAATCCGGAAATTATGGCAGATGCCTCCCCCCCACCAGAAAAATACACACCTTTAGAAAGGCCTAAACCCCATCCCTTAATACAAATGTGAAAAATTTACATTGTTACACTTTTTAACAGTCTCGAACAGCCTAGCCCTAATACATTTTGCTAATATGAACTTAGCTTAAGGTATACTTCACATGCTCCACATCACTGCTTTGAATGAGTACTTCATAGGACTACATTTCCACATCCCACTCTTGTGTATTATTACTCAAAGTATCCCCTGTGGTTTCATAAGGGACCACCAGAGTGTGGAAGAGCCTGGCAGGTTCAAATCAAACGCATGTGTTTTGTGTTGTGGTTGCGCAGTAGCTCACCGCTGGCTCTCTCCACAGTCAGCTAAAGATGTGGTCAGAAACACAGCTAGCATTTGACAGCTGGAGGCGTCAGAGCCCAGGGCGTGGTACCATTTTAAATATATCTTCTATATGATGTCTGGGGCTTGGGTAGGGTGTCACTTCTGCACTTAAATGAGCCAAATTAAAAGAGGGTGGGTCAGGAGTTAATGTAGGCCTACTGTACTTATAATGTAGTTTGCAGTTTGGAGCTCTGTGGTCGAAAATTAAACACAAAAAACCTCTAGAAGTCATTCTTACGAAATCTTGGAATAAACAGAAATGATTCCACTAGTGTAAAGCTAATGCATGATGTGTTTTATGTTTCAAGGTGAGAGAGGTGACCGAGGGATGAAGGGAGAGAAGGGCGACCGAGGAGACAAAGGAGACACCAAAGGTAAGGCTCCAAATCCAACAGAATATATTTTAGTCATTATACAAAATAAAATATCTATAACGTGTCTATAAAGTGCTATAAAGGACATTTTTTTCAGTCATATACACTCACGCACTCATGATTTTGACTTGCATTCATTTCCTGATTCTTGTTTAACCACATCTTAACTATGAACCATGTTGTTGATCTAATATTGAAGTATTCCTCTCATAGGTCCCCACAAAGTAAAAGGTACCCATGAAGTGAAGTCTATTCAAATTTTGGTTCCCACATTATGATCAATAACCGCTCACATATACAGTATAAAGCAAAAATAATCACATAGTCCAGACCAGAGCACTGTACACCTCCAGAGTCACATAATATGGCTTTGACTGGCAAGTTTAAGCTAATTTGGAATTACAAAATAAACATATCATATTATTTTACCTCATGCATGGACGGATGATGCATTGCTTTCATTTTAGAGGTGTTTTTATGACATTTTTTGTAAGGCAACACCACTTTTTCATTGGTTAGTCACAACATACACTCTCTCCAGTCATACCAACTTAACAAAACAATGGTATTTACTGCTTTTTATAAAGAAATACAGTTAATATGCAGAATTGAGTTAAGCATTTTGGCCCTCCACAATATTTTCTGTTTCTCATGTGGCCCCATGGAAAAAAATAATTCCCCACCCCTGACATAACAATAAGGTAAAGAAAAGCCAGGGGACCTTCTAAACCGAGCACTGGAGTGAGATTTGATTTCTTGTACGCCCCAAGAGAATGCCGGTGCGAATAGAAGCAACTTTTTAAAATATATATCTGAAAACACTTTTGTATTGCACCTATAGAATCCTTTATGTGCAGGACTGAATGCGGTGGTAAGATAATGTTATGAAAGCAAACTAAAGTAAAATGTTTGTGTGTGAGATCAATGCTGCGTTACAGTGTAAATTATGCCCCTAATAATTCATATGAAACTTTCTGAGGTAGACTCCTGTATGTGTCCAGTCCAATATAAGTGTGCTCCATCCAAAACTAACAGGGAGAGACTCAAAAACTCAAATTTACGATGTGATGACTTTATGGGCCCCTGTACAGAACAGCAACACCTGATGTCCTCTGCAAAGCATTATGGAAATTTTAAAAGAACTTTCCACTACAATATTGTACTTTGAAAGGACCTCAGAGACAGTAGAGCAATAGCAGTTCTAGTACCCATAGCATTAAAATAATAGTAGTTATAAGGTAGTTGCAGTGGTATCCTCCATAGGATTTAGAGATGAAGTAGTAGTACTTTCATGTGAAAACATTGTGCTGTCTCTAAGTGGCTGAAATAACAGAAGTGAAGTAGTATTTTTTGCATCTGAAGTAGTCGTAGCAGTAGTTAGAAGTGTGCATTTAAATATTGGTCACTGTTAGTAAGAGACGCAGTAGTAGTAGTAGTAGTAGTAGTAGTAGTAGTAGTAGTAGTAATAGTAGTAGTCTGTTTTCTTCAGTCATGCCCTTAATAGACTGTTACAAACATTTCACATAAAACTATGGCTGAAGGGATTTACTTTTGCTGTTAGTAAGTGGTAATAGTAATATTTTAAGTAAAATTTACGCTTAGACAATGATTTTTTGTATGCATTTCTCTTTTTTTTGGAGTGAATATCTTTCCCCACTCAACCAAGTAACTTCTACAGTTGCCGTTTCAAGATTTCAAGCTTTTTCTCACTTTTAACACTGTATCCGCGCGACTGAGGGTTTGCAAAGACACATTTCTATAGTTTATCTAATTCGTTATTTGGCCTAGATATCATACAGAGACATTTCTATCTTTCTACCTCTAGATACAGTGCACTTCAAAGTAAGTCTCTTGATGCAAGTGCTTTCAATCAGCGAGAAAAATCATGTTTAAAAGCACAATACATCAGCTATAGCTTTTGTCACGGTTGTCCGCATGTAGACCCCAAACATCTGAATATAGTTTGTGAAGACCTTTTCTCACGTTGCTTACAGGACAGGGGTGTTTGATATTCGATACAGAGTTACCCAAAAGTGTCCCACCACACTTGTACTGCCCCATGTGGCCAGACTTAACCCATTCACTTCAAAGGGGTGCAGCGCATACCTGCCCCATCAGTGCAAAAGACCAGAGGGATCATCCACACATGTTGCGACACTGTTTGACAGAAAGTATTAGAGAGGAGAGGTAAACATCGCTCAACATATTGGAGGGGTTTAGTGTATGGGGTTACAGGCTCAAATGATTTATGAAGGAAAATCAATCATTCTGGCACATCCTGCTCTGTCTGTACATGCAGAGTTATGTACATTATAGTCGGCAACGGGCAAAATCTTAAAAATAGTACTACAGTATCGTCACCTGATTTCTGGACATATCAGTTTATTGAAATACCAGATAAAAAGTTACAACTTATGGGAGTATTGTGAATTCTTTCTGATTGTTCAAAAAGTGCAGGTTTTGACAAGGAAAATTGTGCAAAAACTGCAGAACAATGAGGCAAAGACAGAAATATAACTGTCTTCCAAATACAACAATTACTCTTAAACTACCCAATTTAACTGACGCATATCACCAGATGTTTTTGCAGAAAACATAACAAAAATCTGATTGGTTTATTATTGTTTTATCTGATTATTCTTGTTATCATAATGGCATAGTGGTAAATGATTTTTGTAAAGCCCCAAATCAAACCAAAAGCAGCAGTCGCATCACAGGGTTTAACGAGATCATTTTGTTTTACCAACAGAAAGTTAGAAAATCAAACCATGAAACCGTCATTGGTCAAGCAGATTATGTCCCAGGTTTTTGAGTCCATTTGGGTCTTTGTGGGTTTTTCCTGGCTACGTCTTCAAACCAAGTTATCCATATTTAGCTTAGGGTAGGTACTCCTGAGCAAGATTCTCACCTAAAAACAAACGGCACCTCCCTGGCCTCACCACCGTCTCTGAAAGATATATCTGATGTGTTTTGTTACATGTGTAGTCTACTCAAGTGACTAGATTAACTACTGCCCTGACGTCTGCACTGTTATCTTTTCCTAGTTCATGCCAAAGTAAATAGAGGTAATAGATCGCTGGTTTGTAGTGAGGAGGACACCCAACAAATCTCCACTGTAAATGACTATATGATGGAGAATTAGTGTTTGCGTATGAGTAGTTGGAGTGATGGGACCTATGTGTGTTGTCTCATAAAATATAATGAGACAAGGGCAGAGTACTTTAAAGGTGCATTGTGTAGCTTTTCTGGTGGAGGGTCGATCAAATGCTTGTTTTTCACAGTATTATTAATATTAAACCTTTCTATCTTCATGGAGACCAAACTGCGCCAAGTTGCAGGTCAGATCTATGGAGAGGCAACCCGCACTCACAGACAGAATGTTTTTCTAGGTATTTTTGAGCTATAACCACACTTAAGCAGGTCAGATCTATGGAGAGGCAACCCGCACTCACAGACAGAATGTTTTTCTAGGTATTTTTGAGCTATAAAACCACCTTTAAATGTAAGGAAGTCATACTGAGGAACATGCCAGACAGAGCAATGACATATCCATAGAAACAAGCAGGTGACATCCAACCAAAAAGTTACACAGTGCACCTCTAAGTGTACCTGTAGGCGACTGCACAGGAGAAAAAAGAGATCAAAGACTGTCAATGGCTGAACTCTGTGGGATATTACAGTATATTTGACTGATGGGAACTTAGAAAATAAATATATAGTTTTATTTTTTACCCTCCACTAAAACAAATTCTGACTGTTACTTACAGACAAGACCTCCCTGGTAGAAGTGATTTGCCATTTGAAATAGTCTTTAACATGTGAAATAGCCCTATTTGAGCTGTCATGATAATTACTATATCAACTTCAATAATTACTGTATCAACTTCAATAAATAATCATTGCAACAATATTTTTCATGCATACTTTTTGTTATGTTTTTACTTTTTCATATTTTTGTAGTTTTTTGTTGAGTAAGTGATTTCTGTGAGTCGTTAAAGACGCTTGCTAACTGAAGTCATTCAAATGTTTATTTTTATATATGACATAATATAAAATAACTTACTATTGACTGACACTGCCCAACTTTTGTAAAAAGACATTCAAATCTTCCCCCACTAACATTTAATTTCATTCTTATTTTCCAGGCCTACTGTTGAACAAAGGCACATGCTATAAAACCCCAAGAACAGCTAATTTAATTTAATGTTTTATAAGACAATAGCACCCAAGGGCCCCATTTTATCTGCGAATTCTGTGCTGAAAAACATGTTCTATTTATCTCCTAAACAATCCGAAATGCTGCTAATCCCTCCCATCATTTTGTCTTGATTTGTTTTGGAGAACCATGTAGCGAGTTCGCTGCTGATTTCAATAAGATTTTCTATTCAAATATTGCAAAACAGGATGTTGAGCCAGAAATGATGTGTGCAGCGGGCCAATAGCATCAGATGTCCACAAAAGACAACCAAGAAAAGAGTAGTTTTAGGGGAATATCCAGATTGCATAAGGACCTGGTTAGAAGTTGTCTCCAAGCCAAAAGTACATTAGTAAAACACATTTCTTTTGGCTCTGCGCTTCATCAGACAATGACAGCTCCATGTTACGATTGTCTCCACTGGAAATGCTTCCTTTGTTCAACACCACAGTCTTTATGTGCCCTCAAATTTGTAATCAAGAACAGAAGATTTTGGAACATTGTTTTGCTGGAAGTATGTTAATGACCAGTGAACAAGAACTTTAATTGGAAATTGTGGGTGAGAACCACGTGACTAAAGTATAAAATATGTCTGATGTTGAAAACTAAGGTATGTAGAAAGTAGGAATAGCCAATATTGCTCACAATTGTTATTTAAATGTATTCGTAAAAACAGTCTTAAAGGTCTGTTTTTGAAATCAAGATGTTTTGATTCCCATCCAGAAGTAATTTTCAAACCTGGCCCGAGAAACAGCACATAAGTCCTGCCCTGAGGAAGCATGTGAGCGGCTTGGTCTCTCGCTTGACTAAAGATTTTACTCTTAAACAGAAGGCAGATTGCACCGTAATCCTTGTATTGATTTTAACGTGATTTAGGATTTTCTTGTTTTAATTAGAAGCAAATCAAATGGGCTTTCAATATTAATTTCACGAGCATAAACATGACATGAAATCAGTGGCAACAAAAATTTTATTTCACTTCCAAACCACATGCTTATAATGAGCTATCAATTTTTTTAAAAGTGTATTATTGACAACTGACTATTAATCATTAGATCTTGATAACTATTGATTAATTCCACAGCCCTAAAAGTTAAAAAAGTGTAAACCAAGTGAAAAATTATGCATCTATAGTAGTACATTAGCATTTTTTTCGATGGGGGAAAAAAACTATGATTGTTGGAAGATGTGTTGGCCTTACATGAATGAACCACTCAGTCAGTCAGTCATCTTTTTTTACAACCGTTTGATTCCATGTTTTTGTCTTAAAATTGCCCTACTATAAAAACAGGTTAACCACAAAGTACCACATATATATTTACACATATTTTGAGCACAGTTTTTAAATTACATTGCCAATACCCCCCAACTTTTTTCTCATGTTGTTCATTTTTGCACTTTACAGTTCAGGCTACAGGGACACACGTGTTTTATGTTTCTGATTAAGTCTGGAGCTTATACATGTGGACTTCTCCTTTACATCCCTAGAGACTTTCATTAGTGCCAGAAAATGTACGAACTGACAAACAGCGCGCAAACCCTGACCTCTACCAAAACTTAGAATATTTCATTTAGATAATCAACGTCGGGTTATGAGAAACGCAATGTATGTGGTTGTAATGACATGCTTTTTACAGACGTGTAGTGTAATGTTATGCTAAGTCTTAAATCACGATGAGCTAGTGAAAGGGAAGACCTACAAACTTGAATTTATGATGGTCTGATGAGACTAATATCCCGTGGTGGTTATGTGTCTGGATTCACTCCATGGTGCGTTCAAGAGCGTCTGGACATTTGTGTTGTCACTGTGAAGTAAGACAGGTTTGGTATTGACCCAGCTGCTGCACATTGGAATCTATAGCTACATGGACAGAGATAAGTTTTGTTGTTTAGTTTTTTTTACTTTATCTGGCAATGGTTCAGAATAATAAAATGTTTGAGAGCAAATTTAAAAATGTCATGTATGGTTTTGTTGCAGATGCAGATGTTATTTGGTTGCCTGGAACATTATATATTACAGTATTAAATTTGTTTGTTTTGCATTTATTGTATTATAGTTGTTTTTATGCTTTCAAATTCCTACCTGGAGTGGGGTTGCCTCTCCGCTGATCTGACCTGTCACCTGTTTAATGCCATTCTGTGGAGCTTTCTAGGCAAAGCAATAGGATCTCCATGGAAACAGGTGGCAAACTTCAGTAAATGAATAAAAAATCAATGGAAATTTTCTTTACAGGACGTGATGCAGTGTGATGTGAGGACACGAAAACACTTTTTTATTAAAACTTCACAAAAGAGAGAAAATCAGCTATTTTGTTGTGTTGTGGTTTGTGTCAAATCTCATCAGACCCTCTTTGTTCACCATGTGTTTTCATATTCTTTTATTGAGAGACGCGTGACTTTGAGCCATGCCAACAGAAAACAGATGAATATTTAAGCAATTTTGGCAAAAGATGATACATTTTGTGCAATATGCTGATGAGGATTTAATGCTTTATTTTGTCTTTTTTCACCTACCAAGCTGAATTTTGCAATATTCAAAAACGTGTGATGCTCTGTGCAAGAAGAAAAAAACATAACTGTATTGTATTCAGATTGTGTTTTAAAATCCATAAACAAACCCAACTGTGTCCATAGATACGGGATAGAGACTGTCAAGTCAAATGTAGCTTTTACTGATAACAACTGCAGTGATTTATTCTTAATTACAAACATCCCGGACATGACGGCCAAGCTGTTTGTCTTCCAGTTCAGTGTTTGGGTTCTCAGAACTAATTATCCAATCAGAAAACAGAATGACACTCACGCTAGTCTCTCATTTCGGTTGCCAGTTTGAACGCTGAAATCTAGTTAAACTTAAAAGGACTTTCTCTGATCTGAATCCTCTAAACCCCAGCGCCTGCAGCCAATCATTAATCATTTCATCTGCTGAAAAACTTGTATCTCTCTGGCAACCCAGGTTCAGTGATTGTAAATACTGTTTTTGATTGTTATGCAACTCTTTATTAATCAACAAATCTCTCTCTTGATTAAAATGTTTGCACATTTTCAGTTTGCTTATTCTGAAAATTTTCCAGCTAGGAATGTTCTTTTTCTTAATTTCTCATTTATATTGATTACATGTTCTGTGTTTTCCAGTGGAGGAGACCCTGGTACGGCTGGTGAACGGGTCAGGGCCACACGAGGGCCGGGTGGAGGTTTTCCACGAGCAGCGCTGGGGCACGGTTTGTGACGACATGTGGGACAAGAAGGACGGGGACGTGGTCTGCCGCATGTTAGGACACCGAGGAGCAGTGGAGGTGCACAAGACCGGACGCTTCGGACAAGGTACCAGCGTGGGAATAAACTAAATATAAAGTCAAGTATTAGCAGCTTGATTGAGTGATTTAAGACAGGAGGCATGGAGGTCTTTTCCCTGGGGCTTAGACACTGGAGGAGAGGCCAAGGAGAGTGAATGGGAGGATGAAGAGAGCATTTGTATTTATTTATTAAAGGGACAATGCATATTAAAAGACAAGATGATACCAAAGAAAAACATAAACTTGTAAATCCTTTAAATATGCAAGAAGAGTGAAGTGGACGATGAGAGGATGAGGAGAGAGAAGGGGACAATGACAGATTGAGGAGATGATGAGAAGCTGAGGGGGTGTGCATCTGCAATGGTGGTTTAAATTGTTCAGATTGGACCCTGAATGGACTAGGAAAAGGTGCAGGAAAAGGTGAAGTAATGACATAGCAGATAAACTGTGTAGAACCTGTGAGGTAGAGTGAGAGTGAAGTTAGATCTTCCAGGCTGAATTTATGCTAGCCCCATGAATCTTCAAATATGTGAGAAGATGCAGACTAAATACTCTTCCACTGAGATTAGCGGGTTTCCATTTCTGTTGAATTAATATTTGCATTAAATTTAGAAACTATAACAGTGCAAACTACATAAGTTTGTGGCCTGGAGATCTGATTGTACGTTCCAGTGGTTAAAGTTTTCTGGAAGCCGTTCAAACGAGCTGACAGGATGTGAAATGTACTTTACGGAGCAGAATTGTTGGAAAAACGGTTTCATGGTAAGTTTTCTACATTAGGAAGTGATGATGTTTTTCGGAAAAATCCTGGACATAACAAAGTAGCAAGGACAAGTCCATATCAGGGGTGATAACATTTTACTGTTCAACATAAAAGCGGAACAAATTTGAACGTCATCAAACGATCTGGGTGGATTTAAGGGGCGCTCTGGTGGTGGAAAAAGCACAAGTTATCGCAGTATTTGTTTTGCTTTGTCAGCACTAAGTGTCAGAAATGGTCAGTCTGGAAGTAAACAGTGATTTGAGCAGCTTTACAAACGTTGCCAAGTGAAGATATGATCTGGTCCACAGATGCTGGTTGTTGACACTGTTACTGTGGATACGTGATCCTTAAACAAGCATTTTAGCATTATTAAAACTGTCACCTTGGAAGACTTTTATGTTCATCCAAATTCTTCAAAACAGGAAAAACATTTGCAAGAAAATGTTAACATATTATTATTGGTATATTTTACCTTTTATACTTCTTACTGACAGAGACGTGGCTCCCATTCTGCTCCGATGTCATTAGTCACATAGAGTTTTCTGGTGTCTTGCCCAAGAACAGATGCCCTTCTGGCAGTAAAGATTACAGCGTGAAGTAGCAGTGGGTTATCTATATCTATATATCAAAAACAGAATTTTGTTCAAGCTAGATCGCAGTTCAGATTTGATCACATTTAACATACATTTATTGTCTTTATATTGCTGTGAAGAGGTAAATAAAGTCAGCTGCTTCCTCAGAAACACTGCAAATGGTAAAATCCACCTGTCACCCAGAGAAAATTGGTGAGTCCGAAAAAGACAATTTCATAATTTCGCCAAAATATCAGCTCAAGATCAGATCACAATTTGTTTTTTTGTTTTGCGTAAAGCCTAGTTCTAGCATGACCCTGGGTGTTAGTTTGCTGATCGATGGTGCTTTTGTGAACTTCTCTAACCCCCAGGACACTTTATTTGATGACACTACTGTTTTCAACCCTTGGACTTGATGACCTCTGCAGATCTGATGATAATGTCTCCAGGCTCAGTCTCGAGAGGTCAGAGTTCAGACTGCGAGCAAAAAAACATCTCTGCATCTTAATATGAGCAGAGTGAAAAAGTGCTTGTGCTCAGTGCGTCTTCACCCAAACTCACTGATGGAAGCATTTCTATTTTACAAGCTCTGCACTTTCTCCTGTCAGCTGCTGTGGGTTAACCAGGATCTAAAATCTCCCCACGGGTTCATATTGTGCTTTTACTGTGAAAGTAGTTAATGCCAAAAGTCGTCAGGACGCAGTCTCGGAGGTCCTATCCATCTTTTATGTTTTATTTTGTAGTTTGACATCATTCAGTTTTTGTCCAATTGTGCGGTCATAAACTTGAACTCTGGAAAGATATCACAATACCACAATATGGCAATAAAAATGGATGGATTTAGATGAAAATAACAAAAGCAATAACAATATGACAACTGCTGTGGTTAGGCTTGTATCAATAATTACCTTATCACTCAGGGATAGCCGGAACAATGTGTTTTGGTGCAGAATTT
>KN500068.1:0-13104 GCA_000787155.1 Scartelaos histophorus | reverse complement strand
AAACGTCTAGTATTGAATTTCTCCTTTGTGATGGATCCTACATGGACCACTGAGGGATTTTCAGAATTTATGCTACTTCCTGTATTCTACAAAAAAAGAGAAACAGCCCCCATATGGCAAGCCAAACTATTAATTAATTAATTAATTAGGACAGTGTACAATTACATTAAGCACAGTGGCAGAGATGTTTGTACCAGATTGTAGCTCATAGCTAGTTTCCATCTGTAGTCCTGGGACATATTCAACATTACACATGCATTTCATTATAAATTAGTCCACTTTTTCACCTGAAATTAATCAAAATGCGCATTTTAGTAGCACCGAACACGCGTTTTACTATGTTTTTAATATGATAATAAAAGCCATCCTTCTTTTCTGGCCACCTATAAATTTGAAGTGTTTGTGCCCAATCAAGACAGGCAGACCAAAACAGTTCAGCACAGATCTACTTTCTAACTGAACTGCATTGTGCTTTGACAGAGACATGATATTTTATTCCATTTATTTTAACTGATAAATAGACCTTCCTTGTTGTTATTTCTAATTCCTCATGGTATGGTATGTTATTTTAGAAAAGTATGAGAAACCTTGTAACATTAACAAACAGTTTATGATGATAATGAGCAATATGTTGGAACATCCCATCTTTGTTCCAGTGGCAGACATGGACGCCTTACAATGGTCTACTGTGGGATGGGGAGCGCATGAGATAAACACTGGTCTGTTATGTAATCGGAGGCAAACGAAATGAGGAACAGCTAAAACTAAATAGGTTTGTGTTCTCCTTCACGGGCTCACAGGAGTGCGGTGTGTGACAGGAGTGCATTTGTGTGCACTTTTTTCCCATTGGCTGATCCTTTCTATGGTAACAAGCAAGTTTAGCAACCTCTAAGCCAAGTTATAGGTTTGTGGAGATCAGATTTCTTTTGCGCTTATAAACACACACCAAAAGATCAGATCAGATCCAATATTGGGGTTATCTGTTTTTACTGGACGTGTTACTGTACCTATTGTTTTGACTACACATTGTTGCTGTTATAAAAGAAAAATTAAATTTTGTCAGCTGGACAAAAGTTTTTGAATGTAGACTTTTCGTAGCTGCTTTTTCACTTGCAAATTGCAGGTAGTCACCGACTTATAAAGGGAGGAGGAATTTGACCAGACCTTAAGAAGCGACTGATTTGATGATGAGCTGCGAAATTCACTCAAAAACTTGTGCCCAGCTGACATGGTTGCTATGGGTCCTACCTGGATACCTGACAGATTGTCACTGTTGTTGTTTCTGTCCAGAGCGCTGCAAAGATGATCAAAGAGTCCATGGACAAGAAATTTGGCAGCTCGTGGCATGTGGTCATTGGTGAGGGCTTCGGATTTGAGGTGACCCACGAGGTGAAGAACCTGCTCTACATGTTCTTTGGAGGCAGTCTGGCTGTGTGCGTGTGGAAATGCTCTTGATACCCTCCCACCAGGCTGAGGCAGCACACATGGACCCCCAAGCATCTCAGTTACTACCTTGTCAAACCCAAAGAATGGAGGGAATACCATATCTAGTATCGGGGAAGCCCATGGTACCAGAGGACAGATGAAAGAGGTGTCAAGACAGACCCCATACTTAGTGCTGCACAACTCATCACAAATTTTCACAGATTATTTTTTTCCGATAGAATTTTTAATAAAAAATTGTTGTAAATTGAAGTTCCATTTTAGTCATGATCTTCTGAATTCATAAAAATTGTCACATTGTTTTGGACCTGGTTTAGTCTTGGTTAGTGCCCCACGGTGTAATATTTCAGCTCTCTGTAGAGGTAAAGTAGAGCTTGAACTACTACTGGTGGTAAAGTAGTTCAAGCCCAGCGTGCTGCCCCCGCGACCCAGCTGGATTAAATGGATGGATGGAGTCAGCGCTGAGGAGAGGCAAGCTCACAATGACCAAGCATGTTTTGAAGATATTTTTGAACAATATAAATGCCTAAATGAAATTATTTTTCTTTTAGTGCGTTAAGTCAAGTTTATGACGTGCAATCCTGAGTTCTGTCAGCTGAAATATTATGGGACTTTAAAGAATACATATTATGCAAAATTAACTTTTTTGACCTTTTATCCATGTTCTTGTCCTCTCCTCAAAAACAATTCTAGGGCTGTTTACAACTGGGCTTATATTGTACCTTCACGAAGCTCGTGCTACACAGTTTTACTGAACACTCAAAAATGTTCTGTTCACATTTGGCCAGTTTTATGGCAACATAGATGAAACTCTGGACTTCTTAGTTTTTAAGCTCACAAACCCTCGCTGGGCTTATTCTGTGGTCAAGCTGTGTTTATAACAAGTATATGGTTCTAGCATAGCATTCATGTTTCCTAAGTGGTTCATTGGTCTATTTTCACATGTTTAATTCCCATTGCTGACAGGAGGGAGATCTGGCCTATATGCCTATGTGGGAATAGAGGTGAAGACATTATTTATGTTAGAATATGTGAAACACTTATCCAAATGTAGTCAAAAGCATGTTTAAAAGGGGATTAAAGCAAGAAGAATGCACTAAATGTGTTCTTTACGGTTTAATGTTGACCTAGTTTTATAAATAGCAGTTTTACTTTCACTGAATTAAATTCATTTATTGAGTTAATATTCATTATAGTTATTAAATATAGCATTTTTCTCTTAAATGGCCAGCCCAATTGTGTTGACTGCACAAGACCTTATTCTGGACTCCTGTGTTGGCTTAACTTGGAGTCTTATTTTTGTTGTACACATGATTTGACTTTCACATCCAAACCTACTTATTTTGAAAGACTATATCTCATCACAGTAGAATAGTGTACAGAGACTTGGTAAGAGGCAACAGTTTGAAACTGGAAAGTTTGTACCACATGACATCACAAGGTGCAACAGAGTGCATTCTACATTCTTTGTATGTTAAACATGTGGGACTGAAACACAAAACATAATAGCATAGATCAGTATCTATCTTAAAGCCCTTAAAGATGCAGTATTCAACTTTGGTGAAGAGTAATTGTTCAAAAATACATTGTCGAACATGTAGTCTCACTGTGAGTAGGTTCACCTCTCCATAGATCTGACCCTCTAACTTGGCCTGGTTAAGATTTCTATTTGTCCAATAATGGGGAAATTGCAAGCTGATATCTTTAATGACAAGGCATGTGGAACATTCACAGCCAAGTTGTAACATCTCCATGGAAACAAGCAGGTCATGTGCCCTTACATCTTTACGCTGACGTGACCCTTTAAGTGTTTTTTTCTGTATTCCCAATGTAAATGTACTGTTAAAGGTACTGTACCTGATTTTTATAACCTTAAACATATGAAAAACAGAACTCATTTTAAATTGTTTGCAGTGGTCCGTTATTCATTTCTTACTATATGCAATCTGAGCATTCTAATTATTCACCATGATGAGTTTTCATCACAGTAGAATAGTGTACAGAGACTTGGTAAGAGGCAACAGTTTGAAACTGGAAAGTTTGTACCACATGACATCACAAGGTGCAACAGAGTGCATTCTACATTCTTTGTATGTTAAACATGTGGGACTGAAACACAAAACATAATAGCATAGATCAGTATCTATCTTAAAGCCCTTAAAGATGCAGTATTCAACTTTGGTGAAGAGTAATTGTTCAAAAATACATTGTCGAACATGTAGTCTCACTGTGAGTAGGTTCACCTCTCCATAGATCTGACCCTCTAACTTGGCCTGGTTAAGATTTCTATTTGTCCAATAATGGGGAAATTGCAAGCTGATATCTTTAATGACAAGGCATGTGGAACATTCACAGCCAAGTTGTAACATCTCCATGGAAACAAGCAGGTCATGTGCCCTTACATCTTTACGCTGACGTGACCCTTTAAGTGTTTTTTCTGTATTCCCAATGTAAATGTACTGTTAAAGGTACTGTACCTGATTTTTATAACCTTAAAAATATGAAAAACAGAACTCATTTTAAATTGTTTGCAGTGGTCCGTTATTCATTTCTTACTATATGCAATCTGAGCATTCTAATTATTCACCATGATGAGTTTATAAGCACTTTTCATAACTCTCAGAGAGCAGACTGGAGTCATGCATGCTTGTTTTGACAACTAGCAACAACAACTATCAGTCCTGATAATTGAACAATATAATTTATATATTAGATGCAGACAGACCTCAACATTTGCTTATACAATATATCTGTACTGGGTCAAGACACATCTTGCTCAAATACATGGAAACAAGTCAGGTAGAGGGCCTTTAATGAAGCACTATTCCACACTAAAGTATATGATCATTCTGAACAGACTGAGGTTTACTCTGCTCCTTGTGTTACCAGCAGAACTTTCATGTTTTTTATGGTGAGCAGGGTCTCCTCTGTCCCCTGTCCTGTCTCCTTCCCTGTCCCCTGTGTCCTACCTGTGTCCCCCATCCCCATGTCCACTGTCCTGTGCTCCTTATTCTCTCTGATCACCTCTGTCTTACTCTGTCTGTTGTCCTCTCTACTGGCCTTTGTCTTCTCTATCCTCAAACCTGTCCTATGTTGCCTAGATGCCTAGTATTTGTTTTTGCCTGCTTTGACCTGGCCCCCCTCTCATTTGTCCCTGTCCTCTTCCTCCTCTGCCCATCTTCCCTCTTCCGGATCTTCCCTGTCCTGACCTCATATGTCCCTGCCCCCTGCCTCTTCTGTCCTCTATCTTTGGTGTCCCTATCCCCCCTTTTGGACCTCATCTATCCCTTTCTCCTGTCTTCTATATCCCCTGTCTCCTGTTCTTTGTCCTTGAGTGTGTGCTGGACACACAGCTCTATCTTTTCCTACACTTTGTATACATTGTTTACTGTACAGGGACGAGCCTTGTCTGCTTTGGTTACAGATGCTCTGTTGTACTGACCTATGAACAATAAACTCCCACACTTGAGTCCACTCACCTCTGTATGCTCTGTTTTTATAGCCTGGCTCATGCCAGATTGATAAGTGTTTTACTCACAAATATCGCAAGAATCCATCTTGCAGCGCAAGGTTACTGTATTTATTCTCAGAATGAGGAAAAGTGTGGAATGTTGCCATAGCAATTCATTTGTTTAGCAGCTGCAAGGCATCCATCAGTGGACATCACAAAGTGGAACAGAGGAATTTCTGTGAGAAGAACTCTAAATCTGCAAGGTTTGTGTGTTAAACATATGTATGTATAAGTATAAGTATGAATAAAACAAAACAACTGAAAGAGCCATAGTTCTTTAGTCATTTTGTTGATGAATTGGTCAGTGGAGTCTTGGCTAACCAAGATTATTTTAGATGACAAATGATTGTATTTCGTTTTTAGAACTGTGCGTGTAACAATATAAGCAACACTACAGGTGCAGCTGAAGATCTGGAAGTGAATTATGAGTTTAATGTGCATTTCTTTTTTTCATAGAAATACAGTTTCATAAACAGTAGTTTTTGCATGAGCTCCTGCAGGTGTTCTCTTGTGAGTGCAGTTGGGGTCGTTTACATGGTCACATTATGGATTAGATGGTCAGAAATGGGTCAGATACATGGTCATATTATTAGTAGTGAATGATGTTCATGCTGTCAAACATACAGACCCATACAATCAATTGAATAATACACAAAAAACGCTAAGCCACAGCTTAAGATCAACTCAACAGTGCAGACATACTGCACATTCCCTTAAAAGTAGGTAAGAAAGAAAGGGTATGTAGTTGCATTTCACCACAACTGATCAAAGCTAGCATTCATCCTAGTTATGGCTTCAGGAATAAAGGAAGTCCGAGCTCTCTGAGTGCTGATCTGGGGCATTCTCAGACGCTGTCCAGAAGGAAGGAGGTTAAACTCTTCAAAGAGAGGGTAGTCAGGGCTCTTCATTATTTGTTGGGCCTTGCAAATCACCCTTCAACTGCAACTGGAATTGCTATAAACCAATAATTTTACTTGGCACTTACTTTACCGGGCTGGATAATTTCTACTAGACATAAAGAGGGCACAGAACCAGCAGACAATACAAAATGCAAGAATAGATTCAGTAAAACTCTGATAAAAAAGGGCCATAAGAACATTACTGACGTTAAAAGGATTAATTTTCCTCAAAAAATAAAACAGTCTTTTCTCCACTTTCTTGCAGATGGATAATAATATAATTTCTATATAATTATAGAAAGTCGACCAGCATATCTTTAGTCTTTGACACATTAATAGACAAATTAAACCATTCACACCATTCAATAAAATCATCCACCACACGTCCGTGACTCCTCCCGTTGTCTGTTTAGAGACTCACGATGACTGTGTAAAATTTTAGTTCATGTCTATTATTGGATGCACTTCTGCAGTCAGTGGTATACAAAATAAATAACAAGGACGATAACGTGCAACCCAGTAGAGATCCAGTGGAACAATATTTACACATTGTGTCCTGCATGATAAAAAGTCCACATTCCAACCAACAAGGTTAAGATCCAAATCCCAAAAAGGAGATCAGTTTCTCGGCCAACATATAAGGCTGGATAGTATTGAAGGCTGAAGAGAAGTCTATTAACAGAAACCCTTTGAGGGCTTCCAGGTGCCTCACGAGTAGATTCAGCAAGGTCAAAGTAGCACCTCTATTTGTTCTATATGCCAATAGCATAAGAGTTAAGAATGGTAAATTATTGGTTTGAATAGATTGATTCTTAATGTAAAAAAAAAAAAAGAAAGACATAATGTCTTTTGGACACATGTGCACTCAACTTTATGTTGCAGTAACATGTTGGAATCATCTGAAAATGTAACAATTACAGAGGTGAATAAACTTAAAGTGCTGGATATTTATATCTTTCTTCCACTGGTGACAGTTGTTGTGAGAAATCATTAACGTGATCAGTGACTACACATAGATGATTATCATTAATCATTATTAATAATGTATACATGTAAAAGACAAACTGAGCAAATCTGTTGTTTCATATCAAAGCGTCTCAAACTGGTCGCCCTTCATAAGACTCAGTGTCCATGAAGCAGCTCTCAGCTTCAAAAAGGTTGGTGACCCCTGCTGTATTGCATAAAGTAAAGTCCTCACTAAATAATGCAGCATTATTAACATTATTAACACTGTATTATTACACCATATCTGATGTACTATATGGAAATTTGGGGGTCATCATGTAAAACTAACCCACGGCCATTATTTATTTTACAGTCAAGGGCCTTGAGAATTATCACCAACAGTCATTATCCAGCCGTTCAAACCATTATTTGCTAAACTTGTTGAAAATGCATGATATTTTTGACTGAAGTATTCTCAAAGTCAATTTTTCAAAGTGCAATGTGTCACCTGTAAATATACAAAGGCTGTTTGAGATGAGAACAAGCAAATACACTTTAAAAGTAAAATAAATGTTTAAAAAAAAAAAGTGATTCCAATGCTATGGAGCGAAGCAATGCTGTGAAAGTTAATTTATGGAATACTCTTGACAAAGAAAGGAAGAAGTACAAACATGTAATTTAAAAACACATTGAGTATTCTATTTTATGGATGTATTAATTTGTAAAGGGACAGCACATATTAATGAACATTTAGAATGTAAATATGCAAAAGATTATAGCCAGCGTGGCTAATTTCCAGCTTCTGTCCCTCGGCAGGTTGATGTCAAAACATCTACAGGACGGGAAAGAAACAGCAACAATCACACAAAAGCACATAACACCAGCGCAGTTACTCACTGTACATACATCTCACTTCAGACAATCCAAATCAAGAGTTAAAGAGTTACAGTGCAATGCATAGATATGAAAAGTGTTGTGCATGGAAGTGATGATCTCTGGTCACAATTATTATTAATTGTGACTGAAATAAAATGTACTAATTTGAAATGTTTTAAAGTAACTATCTGTGCTGATATAAGGGAAGAGGGGCAGATAATACAAGATATTCTTTTTTTCTGCTCCTTTTCATTCATTTCTTATATTTGAATGTTGTGACACAGTTGATGTCTTCTTATGCTTTATGAATAAAATAAATAATCAAACAAACAAACAAAAAAAGCACCTGGTTCAAAATCTGCTGCTTCACCAGCTTTTCAAAGGTCTTCATGACCAGTGAGATGAATGCCACTGGTCTGAAATCATCAAGAAGCTTAGGGTACGTGCAAAGAACATTTAAAGTCATAGATTGATTTGAGGTTAGCCTGAATGAATTTGGATTCAACTTTCCTTTTACACTTCACTTGGGCCTTTTTAATCTCAACGCGGATCACTTTTGTTATTCTGGCAAGCAGTGGCGTGCACAGACACCAGGTGGTGCTAGAGCACCTGCCCCTTGGAGCTCTGTACCAAAAGAGCCCTTTTGGAAGTTCGAGATTTGTGTTTTTTGGGGGTCAGATAGATGAGGAAGCCCCGCACGCCTGTTTCTGAGTTCCAGCAGTGGAATTGTAAGCCCCTCATTGCCTTAGCATAGGTCCAATATTTTAGTGGGACAGGGCAAATAAAAAGGTCGAACTGACACTGAGAGCAGCTCGGTGTCAGAAAGAACCGATACAAAGAAAAACGTATAAAACCACGAGTTTTAATTTGGTTTCCTTCTACTAGGTTACGTTCAAAAGCTTATGACCCCAGGACACGCGCCCGCGCACTTCAGACAGGTAGGCGGGGAGTGTCGGTTACCATGGCAGCGGTCGCTGTGTGACGCTGTAGTGCGCGGATAGTGATTTGTCGTTTACCATTTCACATAAGGTAAGAAAGCTTGTTCCTACGGACATTTTTGCTTTCAGAATTGTAAAAGTGTGTTTGGGTCTTGTTCCTCGAATGTTCCGTTAGCCAAAAAAAGCTGAATGTGACGCGTGTGTGAGCTGACCGGAGTAGGTCGTGTGAGAATGCCTTCACCGGAGCCAAAGAAACCGTCACATAGGCACTCCCAGACACTGCCTCCGCTGTGTCCGCGGCCCTCCAGCCTAGTGGCTCTCCCCGCCGGCAGCCTTCAGCTGGTCCCTTCGAGGGAGCACAGCGTCCTCTCTCCGGTGTCGGGGGTACTGCTGCCCCGTCTCATCTCTCAGGTGGGGCCCCGGAGAGCGCTCCACGGTTCCAAATGGACGCAGGGACCTCAGATGGTGGCGTCCGCCCTGGGTACAGAGCTCCCCGTGATACAGCGCAGGTAAGTGAGACTATTGTATCCCCCCCCCCACAGTTTCCCCAACAGTCCCTTGATCCTCCTACAACTCTCCTTATCCTAATAATGAGGCTACATCACATCACATCAAGTTACTGCGTACAGTTTTGTCTTATGTTTTTGAATATTTATGGAGAATTGTTGTGTGGGGCCATAGGTGATGTAGGCTTATGGACTGTCCAGCTAATCATAAGGAGAGTTTGAATAAGGCCCTGAAGAGATCGCTTAAATAATCAAACTTTAGGCATGTTTTTAATGAGGGAACAATATTGTAACATGTTAAATCAATTTTGCATAATATCCCCCCATTTAACTGTTTAAGGGAAAATTTGAATGAAAAACTGAAGATGTTGGTTACTACAGGTTACGATATGACTCTTCTACTCATTACACGTGATTGTTCCAGTGTTCCAAAGCCAGAGCAGATAGAGCAGCCTCGTGAGAGCCAGACATGGAGAGGCCCGGTGAGCTTCAGAGGGCCCATAGTCCCTGGGGGTCCAGTGAACGTGGAAGAGGTCCTGTATCTGCTCATGACTGCAGAACCAAATCACAGGGGCCCCCAAGTGTTCTACCTGCGAGAAGAGCTGGGGCTTGGCTGCAGGTAAAACATAGTTAGTGATTAAACTGTATATGACAGTTTGGACATGGACTGTAAATATGACCTGAATAGAATAATTCTGTAACTGTTACCTAGCAACCACGTGTTTTAGATGTTTTGATCAGACTGCTAACAATAAATTGTACATCTAATTTTATTAATATTTAGTTTAAACTGAAAGATGAAAATATGTTCCTTATTTATTAACTTAGGTAGAGGTATTTTGTTTTAGGACTTTTGTACTTTTCTTCTCAACTTTTCTTTCTTTGAAACTTGTGAAACGTGCTATAAACTCATCACTTTGAATAATTAAGATACTCATATATAAAGTGAGGAATACATTTTGACCTCTGCAAATGGTTTGAAATGAGCTTGTTCTGTATTTCACGTTTTTTAATTACTCCTGAGAGCTCTGTTTTGAATCTTTTCAGACCGTATGACCTGCATGTGGTTGCGCCCTCTAAGGCCGGGTCAGAGCACTACATCTTCTGTCGCAGCGGTGTGCTTCATGTAACCCTGAGCGGATATGGAGGGATGACCAGCCTGGCGCAGTGGTACAGGGAGGCCATCAACTGGCACGCCTTGCACAAAATACCCTTTTTCAGGCTCTTCAAACTAAGGAAGGTCTTCTGCTGGTGAGGAACGTGTGAGAAATGATTTCTTGTTAATATCTTTATAATCTGTGTTCTGCCTAATTTCATAATGTGTGTTCTTAGACATAGAGGCAGCATTTAGAGTGACACAGACATGCAGAGACAGGGGTTAAAAATACATGCAGCCTGCTTACTTCACCTTAAAGCTGACATAAGTGAAACTTGGAATATTTGTGTTTAGAGCAGAACACAGCTGTGCAGAAAATGCTGCTCCATTAATGTACAGGTCAAAGACTGGTGTGTTCATGCTATTTATGTTCAAGCTCCTGTATGCAACATCACTATCCGTACACTTTTTGGGCTACAGAGACGGGGCGGCTACAGAGATGGTTTCAGTGAAAAGCTGACACAAGGGAGACTGGGGTGTTCATGTTATTTAAGTTCAAGCTGTAAACCAAACCAAATATGGAATCCAAGTCAAGTAAAGAAAGCTGATGTCTGCCAAAATCACAGTATATACGTGTGCCTGCGGCAGGGGGCTGCAGAGATGTGAGGGGAGAGTCCCCAGAGGTGAACCTGTATTTCTGTTGAAGCCAAATTAAAGGAACTATATATTAAATTGCATCTGGACTTCCAGACTCTTGTTTTCATCGCCTCCTGAAAAGCTGACAAATGCCAGGAACTACTTAAGGTGGAACTACCTGGTTTAGACCTAATTTAGACCTGGTTTATTCCTGATTTAAACCTGATTTAGAACGGGTTTAGTCCTGGTTTAGACCTGGTTTAGTGCTGGTTTAATCCTGATATATAAACCCCATTCCCATTAGCCCTACTTGGCCCCCTCATTTTGGACCATACCCTGAGATCTGAAAAAAGAAAAGAAAAGAAATAATATTGGAACATCAAAATTAACCTCTTTGAAGTAGGTACTAAATCTGTTGTACCAGATTCCACAGATTAATGGAAACACTACCAGCCTCAGTAGGGCCAAGTAGAGTAGGGCTGGTAGAAATAGGGCTTGAGTTCTGGCTATCCTTGGTTTAGTACTGGTTTAGTTTGGTTTACACTGTTGTGTGTGACAGGTGGAGACTTCACATCCGTCGCTGCCTCTTCCTCCGGCGCTGTGAGAACCTGCAGAGCCTCCTGCTCGCAGACAGTGCCCCCTACAGAGCAGCTCTGTTTGGATTAGCCAGGTCAGTCATGCCAGCAGCTTCTTACATCCCTTTTCCCTATTAAAACTATCAAAGCCTACACCAAAAAACGTATAGTGCTCTTTTAATGTAAGTGAATTGACTTGCTGTTTTAAACTATAGAAATGATTCTTTGTTGCTGGCACCGCCTCTTCATGGTAGCATGATTTTTTTTCCCTTTCCAACCTTTTGTGAATGACATCCAAGAAATATACATATCAGTTCAGGGCTGTGGTTGGGAATAGGTGATATGTGGAACTGCAGAACAGAACTATTAAAAGTTTTTAGGTTAATTTGCATTACCGCATCTAAATACAACTTTGATAAAGCTAATGAGGGAGCACCATTATAAAATGGTTAAAAGCTCCTGCATCCAGCATACACAATGTATAAAAGCTTTTTTGATAAACTTCTTTAAATAGTTTGTTATGTGATTGCAGGGTCCTGCAGGAGGTCCGAGCCTCTTCCTGGCTGCCATACTCTGGCTCATACAAACTAATGGAACTCTGCAATTCTCTGGAGGATCAGAGGAAGCACTTCCAGTGTAAACTAGGACTCTTATCCCAATACTGCAAGGATGTCCTTCAAATGGTGCAGAAAATCTTCTTCTTATGTTTGGCTCATGTCCTATCACATTCCAAATTGTCTGTAGTTGCACATTCATTTTTGCCATTATCTCCTGGTCCTACTTGCACTATGACTTCATTTTTGTCTTTAAAGACGGGGTATTGCACTTTTATGGGCTATTAATTGTTAATACATATTCAGATCATCATTTAACCTTTTGTTGGTTTGAAAATTAAAGCACAGACATCTTTCCTGTCTACAAATGCATAAAGTGCATAAAGCTCTGCTGTTCTGTGATCCTTCTGTAAGGTTCAAATTTGGCCAGCAGTATGCCAAGATGATTTATCATGATGTTCTGAACTCTCATAAATTAGTATGACTTGTATGAAAGACCCTTGTGAGTCACTTTGAGATGAGTAAGAAATGATCCACCCTTCTGCACATTTCTGTCTGAAAAGCTCTTCTAAAGCTGTGTATTATGGAAACTCTTGAATGTGAGTACTGACAATGTGATGATAACAGAGCTGTGAGGAAATGGACAGTTCCCCCTAGTACTCCCCTCTATAACTTGTGCTTATGCTGTGTCCAGGTGCAGGAGGAGAACCACAGGCTACTCCAACAGCTGCAGCATCACTTCAAACTTTCTCAGGAGGCAAAGCATTTTTGTGGGCCCATGCACCTGCACCAGAGGCACCAACATGAGCTGAAGATGAAGCTACGCACAACTGAACACGCACTGAGTAGATGGGACTCCTTTGCACGACTGGTGGACTACATGACAGTGGGGACCATTGTCACATCCATCCAACAGGATGTCACACATTTCAGCTATCAAGTGCTGCAGGTGACCAACTCTAGCGAGGGCTGCAAGATGAATCAAAATCACAATTTGAATAGATGCAATTGGCAAATTGCTAAGGCTGCAATTTATTTATTTATTTTTTTTAAAATACTTTACATTGCTCCATAAATAGTAAAATAGCATTAAAAATATGTATTCTGTTTTTTATTTATTTATTT
>JACN01003730.1:0-13411 GCA_000787155.1 Scartelaos histophorus | reverse complement strand
AGGATCACCATCAAAACTGAAGATGCCAACTTTTAAATTACCTAAATTTGGAGCTTCAATACCAGAAGCTGAAATTAAAGTTGATGGAACCGATGTTGGACAGGTACATGTTGACTTACCTGAGGTTAAGGCAGAGGTGCATCTACCAGAGGTTGAAGTCAAAGCACCTTCAGTTGAGGTGGAAATTGAGCAACCACCTGGTTTGGAGATGGACGCTAAATTTAAGAAGCCAAGATTCTCACTGCCTCGGTTTTCCTTTTCCAAGCAAAGTGTGCCAGGTCCAGAGGTTGATATCAGTGCTCCAGAAGTGGTTATTCCGCAACCAGAAGGAAAAGTGGAGGTGAAAGGAGACATAGATGTGAAGGCTCCAGAGGTTGATGTTCAAATTGATGGTCAGGGAGGTAAATTCAAACTACCAAAGTTTGGAATCTCAATGCCAAAGATGTCCGCACCTGAAGTTGATCTGAGTTTGTCAAAGAAAGATGCAGAGGTGACACTACCAGAAGCAAGGGTGAAGGCCACTGTCCCTGATGTTGAAGTAAAAGCACCTTCCATTGAGGTAGCAGTCAGTGCCCCTGAGATCAAAGTAGAGACTAAGACAAAGGAAGGATCACCATCAAAACTGAAGATGCCCACTTTTAAATTACCAAAATTTGGAGCTTCCATACCTGAAGCTAAAGTACATGTTGATGGACCTGATATGGCTACAGAAATCCCACAATTAGACATTGACCTGCCTGAAGTCAAAGCAGAAGTACAGTTACCAGAGGTTGAGGTTAAGGCTCCTTCAGGTGAAGTGGTGATAGAACAACCATCTGGTTTGGAGATAGATGCAAAGTTTAAAAAGCCAAGATTCTCGCTGCCTCGGTTTTCCTTTTCCAAACAAAGTGTGCCAGCTCCAGAGGTTGATATCAGTGGTCCAGAAGTGAATATTTCACAACCAGAAGGAAAAGTGGAAATAAAAGGAGAGATGGATGTCAAATCTCCAGAACTTGATGTTCAAATTGATGGACAAGGAGGTAAATTCAAATTGCCAAAGTTTGGAATCTCAATGCCAAAGATGTCTGCACCTGAAATAGACCTGAGCTTATCAAAGAAAGATGTAGAGGTGACTCTACCAGAGGCCAAAGTTGAAGGTAAACTCCCTGGTGTTGAAGTTAAAGCACCTTCAATTGAAGCAGAAATCAAAGCTCCAGAGATAAAAGTCGACACTAAGACAAAGGAAGGATCACCATCAAAGCTAAAGATGCCCACATTTAAATTTCCCAAATTTGGGGCTTCCATACCAGAAACTGAAATTAAGGTTGATGGGGCAGATGTGGCTGCTGATATACCGGATGTTAATTTAGAAATCAATCTACCTGAGACTGAGGTTAAAGTTCCCTCAGGTGAAGTGGTGATAGAACAACCATCTGGTTTGGAGATGGATGCTAAATTTAAGAAGCCAAGATTCTCACTTCCTAGGTTTTCCTTCTCCAAACAAAGTGTTCCAGGTCCAGAGGCTGATATAAGTGTTCCAGAAGTCAATATACCAGTAGAGGAAAATGTTGAAGTGAAAGCAGAAGTAGACGTAAAATCTCCTGAAGTCGAAGCTCAAGTTGATGGACAAGGAAGTAAGTTTAAATTTCCTAAGTTTGGAATCTCTATGCCAAAGATGTCAGGACCTGACGTTGATCTAAGTTTATCAAAGAAAGATGTAGAGGTGGCTTTACCAGAAGCAAAAGTGGAGGGTAAACTACCAGGTGTCGAACTAAAGGGAACTTCTGTTAAAGCAGAAATAAAAGGCCCAGAGATACAAGTTGAATCAAAACATGTAGATGATTCCCCATCAAAGCTGAAGATGCCCAGTTTTAGAATGCCAAAGTTTGGATTGACCGCAAGTGTTTCGGCAGATGGAGCAGACATAAAAAGTGATATTCCTGAAGAGGTTCTGACAGTTCAAACTGATAGTTCATCTGTGGATATAAAAGTGTCTGAGCCTGAGATGAAGAGAAGCAAGTTTAAGCTTCCAAGTCTAGGTTTCTCAACCTCAGGTACTGATGTCTCCCTAGAAAAGAAGGACATGCAGCTTCCAGATGTTGAAATTAAAGAAAGCCCTGCTAAAGTGGATATCAAAGTATCTGGAATGGATGAAAGTAATATAGAAAGCTCGCCCTCCAAGTTTAAGATGCCAACATTCAAACTTCCCAAATTTGGAGCTACGGCGCAAATCGATGGAGAGGTTCCTGATGTAGACACAGGCATAAAGGTTGATGTAAATGTTGTAAAGAAAGATATGGAAAGTGAAAAGCCAGAAGCAAAAGGGGAGTCCAAGGCCAGTTGGTCTTTGCCAAAAATATCATTTTCAAAGTCAAGTGTGGCAGCCTCTGAAATTGAAGTTTCAGTTCCAGAGACCAAACATGAGGTGCAGTCCCCAGATGGTAAAAAATCCATCACTGTTGCTGTGGAAGGAGAACCAACTGCTGAGATTGATGTAAAAATAAAGAAACCAAGATTTTCATTACCCAAAATCTCATTTGCAAAACAACCCAGTATAGAATCTGAAGCTGATGCAAGTCTACCTGAAGTGGATGTGTCTTCTCCAGCAGTAACAGTGGACGTCAAACAATCAGTAGATCAAAAGATAGAGGGAGAAGTAGATGCTCAAGGAACCAAGTTTAAAATGCCCAAATTTGGCATTTCTATGCCAAAAGTCAAAGGGCCTGAAATTGATGTGAGCATTTCAAAGAAAGAAGCCGAGATGGATGTTCCTGAGACTAAAGCCTCTTTAAAGGTAGAAGAATCACCAACAAAATTTAAAATGCCAACTTTAAAATTACCTAAAATTGGCTTGAGTGTAGAAACTTCTGATGCAGACAAGGATGGGACTGGAGTGGAAACTACAACTAAAACTCCCACAGATAGTGTTGAGAGTAAAAAAGAACACACAGGATCTAAGTTTAGTTTTGGGATTTCTATGCCCAAAGTAAAAGGGCCTGAGATTGATTTGAGTTTGTCAAAAAAAGATACGGGCATAACCTCCCCAGATGTCAAGGTTGAGACCACACTGCCTGAGGCAGAAGATGTTTCATTAGATGCTAAACAGAAAGGTGCTTCCTGGTCATTTCCAAAATTTTCATTTTCTAAGCCAGCAGTAAATGTTGATGAAGCAGATGTCGATGTTAAACCCGACTTGACTTTAGCGTCTCCTCCAGAGCTTGAAGTCAAAGGGTCTTCAGTTTCTGCAGATGATTCACCAGCAGCTGAGCCTGAGATGAAAGCAAAGTTCTCACTACCAAAATTCTCCTTTTCCAAGTCATCTTCTAAAGAACCAATAGTACCTGAAAATGCTGTAGCCCTTGAAGTTTCACTTGCAGAGGGAGAAGTGAAAATAAAAGAACCTAAAGATGTGACTGTGGAAGTGAAGTCTCCAGAAAATGATGCTAAATCCAAAGAGACTGGAGGATCACCCCTAAAGTTTAAAATGCCTGTTTTCAAAATGCCAAAAATAGGAATCACAACAACAGTGAATGAAGAATCAAGTAGCGTAAGTAAAGACACAGAGGAGACAATAAAAATAACTAAAGAAGGGGGCACTGTCATGATAACAGCAGGAAGTCCATCGATAGAAGTGAAAACAAAAGGAATGGAAATAAAAACTGATGTGACCAAAGCATCAACACCTGACCCTGAAACTCCACAGGCTGAGAATCAAGGCTCCCCAAGTAAATTCAAGTTACCATCATTTAAAATGCCAAGTCTCAGTTTTTCTAAAGCTGGGCCCGAAGATGAAAATACCCCAGTGGATTCTAAAACTGACGGGGATCAACTGGAGAGAGATTCAAAGGAAGAAAGTAAATCACCAAAGAAATCCCTGCCATCACTGGGAGAGATTCTAAAAAATATAGATGTTGAATTTGATGTTCCAAGTCCGGAAAATATTGAAGCCCAAAAAGAACAAGAAGCAGTCAAAAAGGAAACAAAGCAAGAGGTTACCAAGAGTCCAGAGAAAACGGGATGGTTTAAATTTCCCACATTTGGATTATCTTCACCAACAGAGAGAGTAAAGGAAGACAAAAAGAGTCCAGTAGATTTATCAGGCAATGAGGAGATAAGCCCGACGTCTTCCATGCAGTCGTCTGAAGCCTTTGCTGACATTAGCTCAACAATGACTAGTGAAAATACTGGCTATTCATTATCCTCCCCAACAAAAGTAACAGTCAAATATTCAGGTCCTGACATTGCTGCACTGATGGGAGAATCGCCCTCAAATGTAGTCATGTCTACAACCAAAACAGAGGTGATTTCAGTCGAGCCCAACTTACCTGAGAAAGTTACAATTTTATCATCAGGACAATCCTCATCATCTGAAGATACAGTCAAACTGGAGTCTGGAAAAATCCACTTAATATCATCAAATATACAAGCCGCTCCAGGCTCACAGCAGGCCAAGATGTTAACGTCCATCCACGTCCAGTCTGCTGAAGGCGTTTCCGGTCTCGGGTCATGGACTGTCACTGAGTCCCGGAGCAGCAAGAGCTCATTCACGGAGAGCCGTGTGGTCAGGGAATCCTCCAGCAAAGAAGTCGTCATCACAAAGCAGATTACTCGTGTGGTTAAAACTACCGAGCCAATCTCTGATGAGACGGCTACTTCAATAAAGCAATTAAAAGACTCTGTTCACACCGATAAAATGAGATTCTTTGACGAAGCTGAGAAGTAGAGTTATTCTTCAAAATAAGAATTCACAGTGTTATAAATTCCACTCTTCTTTTCTCTTCCCAAGCAAAGTTATTGTAATTTCTTTGTAGTTCTAAACATGAATTGGCCAATTGTTTTAGCTCCAAAACCTCAGTTAGAATGTGTCCCTAACTTGAGTTCAGCAAGTTTTAAAACCTATATTTGTACCTACCTCCTGCCTCGCCAAATGCCCTCCTGTAGCTTCATAAGTTGAAAAAAGATTCATTACACCTTGGGATGAGAACAGTTGGTAAAAATAATAATTTGATGTCTAAACTGTAAAAAATACTTAGATATTGTTCCTATTAAAAGTGTATTTAAACTGTTAATAAGCTTGTGTTCTTGCTAATTATGTCAGGGCTTTACCAACATATTTGCTTGAGAAAAAAGCCATGTACTTTGCTTATTATTGATTCAATGTTGTCACCAGAAACTTGAGCAAAAATACAAAAATACAGGTCATATTAATATATTGCAATGTTATCTACAGCATTATAGCTATGCAAACATTATTTTGTGCAATAAATAATTCCTGTGTTGGTGTAGTTCACACCATGTTGTGGATGATTAAGAATGTATCTGGAACAAATGTAATACGAATACAATCAGTTCTCAACCTCAGATTCCTCATAATGTTGGTTTATTTAGTTTTGTCTCAGAGTCCCACCTTACATGAGACTCACCCTTAGATACATGAAATGTCATATTATTGATACACTGTGAGTTCGTAAGTGGACGTTTTTATATAATCAACAAAGAGCATAAATGTAGACAATCGTTCCTTACAATCAGCTAATTATTCATCTGAAAGAAATATATTTTTTATTTTCATTTGGTCCTATACGACACTTGTAATTTCCAGTATTGACACTTACTTGAATGTGAGTCTTCAAAAAGGCTGTTCACAGCTGGAACAAAAACAAAAAGTTAGTAACATTCCGAATAATGTTTACAATGGTAATGTCAAATAGCAGTAACTCTTTCACTGTCACAAAAAGTATATTAGACTTATATAGCTAAAGATGTGGTGAAACTGTAAAGTAATAGCAAGGCTAAGCTACAAATGTAATGCTGCAACTATATTTTTAATATTTTGCTTAGAAACTACTGTGCTACACTAAACTATATGATTGTATGGTCACCTCTGTCAGCGATGTATAAAGTGGAAATGTGTAAATAGCTTTTAATGAGCTTTGTAGTTTTATTTAATTACAGCTACTGTTTCTATTCTGACTTTGAGCTTTAAAGAATGTGTTTGCTGAAATATACTATAAATAAATATTAATGTAAGACAACTGTGTTCTGAGAATTTGCTTTTACTGTAGTAAACACGCTGTTTCTGAACAAACAGGAGCAGTGTTGCTTTTGGCCTATTTGAACGAATTCTTTTCCTAATAAATCCAAGAACATTCAACTGATTTACAAATTCAGAACAATCTGACCAAAATGATTCTAACCGTGGCTATGATACATTAAAACTAACAATCACACAATGTGACGTGTGAAACGTCACATTGTGTTAACATTTTTGTTTAAAAAAAACTGTTAAAAACACTCACACTTTAAGCTAATACAAGTTAGCTTCAAGTCCCAATGGGCATGCGCAGTGTGAGATGTTAGCTAGTATAGCATAGTTAGCTAACCCTTAACTAGTTAATATTTAAGACATTCTTACCTTTACGAAAAAATATTTTAACCTGTAAAACACAAATATTTCTTAGGTAACGTTGGTTGAAGAAACACTAACAGCCGAGTGAGATAAAGTGACCAGATTTTCAAAATAAAAAACTGGGACGTTCCGGGTTTGTGTTTTGTTGATAAGGAGAAAATTGTGAAACGAAATTAAGGAAAATAGTTCTTCACTCGGCACTAATGTGTCAGTATAGACACATTCTCTTTGGTCAGTTTTAAGCAGCTTTTCTGTATTTTACCCAAACAAATGACAATTTATGTCTCTCTTTACTACTGACAGGATCAGATTGGTCACAAATTGGGACACGTTGGACATTTATTGTTTAAAACTAAGACAAATCACTGGTTTTGGATAAATCTGCTGGGACAGAGGACACAGGCTCAGACCCGGGACTGTCCCGGGACACAGACACGTTTAACTCGTGGATGGTTTGACTTTACTCCATAACGTAAAAAAAAGCGCCTAAATGTAAATTTCGCACACTAGAGGGCGACAAAACTTCACAGTGACTACAGAAGTTGTCACTCGTTCTCTAAAGTGGCAAGTATTCTGCATTAAATTACGTACAAACCTTTCAATAGCATCAGCAACTTTTATGTCTCTTGGATTAACTTTGACTCATTGCACTTTTTACTCACAGAACATCTCAAATATCGAATATATCTTCAATTTGACTTACAATTTTCTAACATTACTAATATTTCAGAATTCCACAACACTATTCTTGCATATTATCGCTTAAATGGACATGTTTTTTCAATATGCACATTGAATAACAGCTGATTGGTATTTATTTTAGATTTTTAAAACTAAGGCAAAAAATAAAATAAAAAATAAAAAACAAACAAACAAACAAACAAACAAACAAATAAATATATTCAACAACTAGTAACGCGCGTGCCGGCTCCATTGCGCAGGCGCAGAACACTTCTCCGGCGTGAGCGACAGACACTTCTCACTTTCCCCCAGCTCCTCTCTCTCTTCTCCGGGCTCCTCTCTCTCTTCTCCGGGCTCCTCTCTCTCTTCTCCGGGCTCTTGTCGCTCCGTGCCCCGCCGCCTGGTTCACTCTCGCCCACAGGAGCAGAGGAGGCAGCAGCAGAAGCACCGGGAGTCACGGCTTTTCCACTCAGATCAGCGGAGTTTGTGATGAAGAAGCCGGAGACGGACACCTTTCACCGCCTGATCTGACTCGCTGGACAGGTACGGAGCTTTTTTGCATTGAAAATCAACCGTAAAACTGAAATTTTGCGGATTATACAAGATTTTAGGCGGGTATTTGTAACGAATGCATATTATAAAAGTTGACAAAGGCATATAAATTTCCTATTTTGTTTGGTTTTGTTTCACATTCAGCCAAAACTCTAGAAATTTGCGTTAAACTATTTATGAACAAGTAACCAAAATTATGTTTTACGCAACAACAAATGCATATTATCAGGAGCTCAACAAAACTAGACTATTCTTAAAATCTAACAATGAGATATGAGAAATTGAAATATAGTTTTTTTTAAGTGATATTTTCTGTTTCTGGGGAACAAATGAAAAAGGTTTTGTTCATTGTTGTGAAATTTCAGTATTTTAGTATTGCTTTTTAGGCTAATTTTAAATTGATTGCAGTAAATACAAAAAGAACAGACGAGTAACAGAAATGGAATAAGATCCCAGACAATGCAAACCAATTTTATGCAAAGATTCAGCGTTTTATATGTGCGCACCGTGACTGTAAGACTGCTGCTGAGCAAAGTAGTACAACAGGGATTATAGGATTAGATTATAGTATTTGAAACATTAAAAGCATGCAACATCCTGACAATAATACCACATAATACCAAAATATAGAGCAAGAGCCAATATTTCGCAACAACAAGAAAGGAAAGAAACACAAAACAAAACTGAAAGAAGCTTATCTTGACATTTTATTTCGCAGAAAGATTTAAGATATTTGGTTTTAGCTTCCTGATTGTTTACAAAACTCAGATTGAATTTGATATTTGATGCTCATTAGCGATTCCAGTGCCACAATGATGATAAAATGCATTATCAGCTTGTAGGCTATGTACCACAAATATAACAAAAACGCTCTTTCTTTAGACAATTAAATGGTAGAACTTTCTTTTCTATTCCCATGTGGCCTTATATCTGTGTAATCCTCAGTGGTCCAGGTCTAAACCAGGTCTAAACCAGGTCTAAACCAGGTCTAAACCAGGTCTAAACCAGGTCCATGGGCGTCTGTGTGCTCTTATACTTGTTCTGATACAGCTCTAGATAATGCGACTTATATATCGATACCTGCGATTTTCAAATTCAATATCCCAAAATCATGCAATTTATAGAATCATACAATTTTAGAATTTGTCGACTAGTGAAATTCCAATATATTTGTATCATCAATCATACATTTTGACTAATTCATATATAACCAGCAAAAAATAAATCACAAAATAAAATGCTCTATCAAATTTTCGCATTTTAAAGGTCCCATATTGCACAAAAAATGTATTTATGTGAAATTTAAGCCCTTTTATACAATTGTGTTTTGTTTCATTCACACATGTTTAAGTTTATTATTCGTCTGTGTACATCTCCAGAGCTCAAAATGCCCTGTTCCACTTTGTGATGTCATGAAGTGGTCGTTTTCAGCTCCTTTTAACTTTTAATTCGGTAGAAATGAACAATTCCAGGGCTGAGATCGCCCCAGATGATTCCTCTGAAGGTGCGCGGAGTTTAAAAACGCAGCGGAGCACTTCCCGTATCACTACCGCACGACGTCACAAGGTGGAACCGAGTGTTTTCAGCCTGAGGGAAGAACTCGGCCTGAAAAAACGCAGGATTTGTGTGTTGATTGTGCGAGAACGAAGCGAAACGCGACTCTCGCTTAGGTTTTTGATGAGGAAACGACGTTATAACGGACGGGAAAGCGGCGCATCGCGGGCCCTTTAACGTTTGAGGTGGCCCGGATTAGAACAGTGATAAAATTTGCGGCTCTAAACTACAGCAGCACTTATAGGCGATCTAATGTATTTTAAATAGTGTGTGGGTCTGTGGGCAGAGAAAGCATTGAAAGTCCAGAGTGTGTAGGAGTATTACAAGGCTGTCTCACGCTGCCATGTCATCTATTACCTGGCTACCTGTTGTTCCCGCACAGTTATAGTTGACATTTATGAATTATACATCTGTTTTTCGAGCTTTTACCTCCAAAAAACCAAAAGCGGGTTTTAAAAATAGGCCAGGGAAAGGCAATATGGGGCATGACAAACGGTACTAGACGCAGAAGTGGAGCAAGAATGGTGAAATGTTAAAGCTAAAAGTAGTGAAACGGGAGAAGGGGGAGCAAAGAGGGAGGCTATATAAGGCCGTAAAAAGGATTGTTTTTGGAAATAGTTTGGAGATTTGAGCGCGGAAGCCGGTGCTGAGGGGGCGGCGGGGCAGCTTTGGGAGCAAAATGGTGATGAAAATGGGTTAATATGGAAAACAAACAGGCTAACGTTGCACAATATGGATTTTTTTAATATTGTTTCCTTTTATATGCAGCATTTTGAGGACTTTTTTTCCATTTAAGAGATGGAATATTTTGTTTTAAATTGTTAATCGCTATGGCAACAGTCTCAATTTCGTGTGTCATCCCGAAGCCCATTTGCGAGTGCGTTACGTAACATTTCTGCTGGGGCGGTTCTCCACGTGCTTGTTTCCATGGAGATGTCTTTGCTTTGTCTAGAATGTTTCACACTGTGGCATTAAATTTACAAGTATGAACAGGGAATGACAGGATTAATATATTGAGTTAAAAAGGTTCAAATGTGATAATAATCCCCACATCCCTGTAGAACCTCTGAGCTCCTGGAACCAAATCATTTTGTTCACAAATCCTGAGTTCTTCTGCATGTTTTTTGTCCTTAAAGTGTCAAATGTTCATGTGGTGCGACCGTCCGCCCTTAACTCAGGATTTTTAAACTTCTTTAAAATGACTCTACATCTAATCACATTTATTTTCTTTCTTTTTTCTCAGATTTTCTCAAGTGTTTTTAGTCCCACATGAAATTTCCTCTTTCTTGAATCGATATTTCCCCCAGAATATTCAAACTAATATTGTCCGTGTCCATTTTTTCAAATCTCAGTCTCATGTTCATATGACTCAGACTTAGATGAACATCTCAACATGTTTTAGAAAATATTATTTTACTATTTTATTTAAATATTTTAAGGTTATTCTCGGTTGCACCACATGACATTTTTTAAGGTCGAAGCCAATTCATGTTCATAAAATCAACTTTTTAGAGCTTTTAACCATATTATCATATTATATATCATATTATAGTTGTTTTCTGTTCTCATTTAAGATTGGGCATCGTAAAAATGTAATATTTGTTGCGCCACAGGAGGGTCCAGCTCTTTGTCATGATGTTCCAGCCTCATCAGTCCCTTTGAGCACCACAGGTTTCTGATGCAGAAGTCAGTGAGCTTGTTTCTTTTATTAAGTTATTTTAGACCAATATTACAATTTAATATGTTCAAATGATAACATTGATTAAAACTATAGAGGAGAAGTGTAGTTTAAGTCTTTGTGGCCTTTTGCAAACAAAGACGTCATTTGCAGTAAGTTTCTCGTAACTAATGGTGAAGAATTGGGCTAAATCCAGTTTTAATGGGTTTATTTTCTTAAGCCCCCGACATCATTACCAAAATGGACCTATTCAGTCCCATCAAAAGCATCAAAAAGCTTCAAGTTCATTGTTCCACCATTGTGATCTGTTAGAACTTTGACGTTTCTCTGCCTTTTTATCATTTTGCAGAATATCTCTTTGCATAAGCACATAGACAGTCCTGGATATACATGATTGGTGCTGTAATCCACCATTACTCAGTCATTTCTACCCAAAGTCAATAAAACCGTGCAAAAATACTTCACATAAAGACCATTTTATTATGCTGATAGGGCAGCGCTTTTCAAACGCAGACATCAAGACCAGAGCCGAGCTCGAGGACACTCTGAATTATGGCCCCATTTGGACAATTGCTTTTATGCAAATGGTGAATATTTGTGAAATGCACAATCAGAGCGTCATAGCCCAGAGTGAACACGTGCAGCAGCTACAGTATCACATGATTTATGCTTCCAGATTTACAGGCTGCAACTATTAACCAGAACAATCATGACTGAACTATTAAAATGATTGGAATCGCTTTCTGAAAATCCTAATCATTATCAGGACCTGTGTTTTTCAGCCTCTTTGAGTTGAAACGTTTCCACATTTCACCATTTATGAGAATAATACCCAAAAAAAACCCACATATGGTCCAAGTGTCCTCCATGTCTCTGTGTCTGGTTGTTTCACTGTTGTTTTTTGGATCCGGAGTCACTCGGCCTGATCCACAATGATAAATTATACAATGAAATCCAAGTGAGTCTGAAAACACAAATGCAAATTTTAACAAGTCTCATGTGGGAATACCTCAAGTCACAGTGTCCCCGGCACTGGCAGAAAATCACTGCTTTGGATTCTGGATCGCGCAAACTCTGGAACACGGGCCAGAAGAACTTTCATCACAAACACAGAGGGATTATTGAAACAAAAAACAATTAAAAATGTTCTTCAGTAATACGCTTTGTACACAAATTGTCCCTATTTTGAACCCTTTAGTTGTTATATTTTAACTTAAATGTGTCCATGAGTTTGTTTGCTTTCTTTTTTTTTTTCATTTTATTTAGTTTAGGTTGGCATCTTTACAATCAGTAACATATCAGAAAAATCATAGTCCTTTTTTTAAATAAATATAAACAACAAAAAGAAAAAGCCTGTGCAAAGTGGCTGAGCTGGGATTATTCTCCAGACATTTCACACATTAAAACAAATAAAAAAATTCAGTGAACACAGTGACACCACAGTGTTACGTGATGCATTTACACGAGGCAAACTAAAGTGGCACAAAAGGAGGAAACAAACTGGATTTTCCCAAATCTTATAGAATTTTTCCCTTTGGGTTCGTCCAGGGTTTGTTGTTGCCATAGTGATTAACAATGTAAAACTGAAAGAATAAACTAGAAACTGGAAGCTGTCAGTGAGTCACCATATTTCAGATTTATTTGGTTAAAATATATATTTACATTTCAGAATGAGGAGATATTAACCCCGTTGCCATAGTGATTAACAATTTAAAACAAAAAGAATAAACTATTTGTTTTTTTTTCATTGCTAACTCGTTAAATATCTGGAAGCTATCAGTGAGTTTCCATATTTCAGACTTTATTTGGTTCAAAATATATAAAAAAAATGAATGAGGAAATATTAGCGCTGTTGCCATAGTGATTAACAATTTAGACATTGATTTTTTAAAAAGGGAAAAAAAAATCACAAAACATCACATTTTATTACAATAACAAAAAGTTAAAAAAAATTAAAAAATGGCCCAAAAAAATTCTAAATAAGTAGCAAAAAAAATAGCAATACAACATAATTATATAAATATATGTACAGAAAGTAAAATATAGTGTAATATATTCCAGTTATATACAAAACATAGGCTCATCTGGATTTAATATTAGTGTTTAAAACAAAATATACAAACCGTGAATAGCAAAAAAAATAGTTTAACTCATCCACTAATTGAAAAACTGACTATTGTAGCACTAAAATAATCATTAGTTAAGTCACGGCGCCGCAGCACTGACACATGAGCGGTAAAAAGTGCTCTTGGTTTGACTGGTGCATGAAGTAGTGCGTCTGAAGTGCTGAGTGGCATTATGCTTGGAGACAGCTTTGGTGGGAAAACAGTGCGAAGACTTGAGGAGGCTGGTGATTTTGGTGTCAGTGGACGCTGTTATTAATCCGCTGACGGACAGTTAGAGCGGAGGCATTTTTAGGCACAGTCTGAGCTCTGCCGTTTTGAATTTTTAAAAAGTAACGTGACAAATGGAGGAGGTGGAGCTGCCGAGAGGAACGGTGTGAAAACATGGGGGACGAAAAGGCGAAGATATAATGTAGGGCTGCACGATATTGAAAA